>QGSO01001008.1:27000-55144 GCA_011037825.1 Carya cathayensis
AGAGAGAGACGCGGGAGTGAGAGGCCGAACGGGGAGAAGAAAAAGAAGGAAAGAAAAAAAGAAAGAAAAGGGAAAAAGAAGAAAAGAAAAGGAAAAGAAAAAAAATGAAGGAAAAAAAATGAGGTCCAGTCCTCACTTCGGAAGTCCAACGACTGATTCAAAAAAAAGAACTTTAAAAGCAATAAAAACCAAGAAAACATTTTAAACACGTCGCAAAGCTAAAATATTTATAAAAAAAACTAGTGAAAACCAACTATTAAATTTTAAATCCAAAAACAAGCTAAAATAAATTAATCAGCAATTTAAATTCAACAGCGAATAAAAACTAATTAAAATCCGATTATTTAAAATACAAGCACTATAAAATTAATTAAATTAAAATATTTCTTCAGTGAAAATACACGTAAAAACGGGGTGTCACAGGAAATGGGTGGTTTAGGTCGGCAAGAGGTCAGTGATAAAGTGGTGAAGAAGTGGTGGTTGGAGGTGGAACGACGGTGGCGTTGGAGCTCAAGAACGCCGTGGCTTAGAGTGGTGCATGCGGCTTAACGATAGCTCTGATGGGGCTGAGTTTTGGTGGGGAGGTTCATCGACGGGAGGGGAAGAAAATGGGAGGGGTGGTGTACTGCATTGCTGCAACAGGCAATGGTTCTGGGTAGAAAAGCAAACGGCGTGGAGGGGGAAGAGAGAGAGGGTGCCACGTGGGGAGACAAGGATCGGGGGAGGAAAGAAGAGAAAGAAAGAATAAAAAGGAAAAGACAGAGAGGAGGAAAAGAAAAATGGAAAAAGAAAAAAGGAAGGACAATAAATGAAGTCCAATCCTCACATCTTGGGTCAAGAAACTAATCCAACGAAAACTATTTTCAAAACAAGAAGTTAAATAAAATAATTCAAACGCATTGATTAAACAAAATAAAATAATAAAATCTAAAACACAATAATTTAAAGTCCAAAAATAAACTAATTTAATTTAAAGAACAATTTAAATACAAAACAATAATAAATAACAAGAAAGCATATTAAAATAATTTCACAATTTAAAAATCATAAAATAATATTGCAAAAATCACCTTTAATTTAAAATAAGAAATCACTAATTATAATAATTTAAATAAAATCACTCAATAAAAATACACGTAAAATAGGGATATCACATCCTCCCCCCCTTAAAAATAAATTTCGTCCTCAAAATTTGTGAGGTCAAACGTCAATGCTCAACAGGATACAAGATACAGCCCAGAACACATTTAGGAAAATCATGCAACCAACTATGGATGATTCCATCATACTCGCATTAGTCTCCTAGTGACCATCACGTCTAGTACTCCTAGGGCCACCATGTAATCCGAAACCTCTATTTCCACAAGAACCTTAATACAACACTCCATAAAATCCAATAATAATTATTTTCCTACAATAAATTGTACTAACATCAACCGACTCCTATGCTATAACCTCAAAACCTTCATTGTATACTACACCTTGGTAACCTAATAGTCACTTCCAAAGTAAACCATCAATAAGCATAATTTGTACAACCAAATGATTAGTCTACCACCAAAACTCCGAATCACTACTAATTCCTCAAAATCAGTGCAAAATTTGAATACCTAATTATCGCCAAAAATCACTCTTTCATGCGTACTCTGATGACTCACCAAAATGCAAAAAGACTACATCCTCATAAATTAACACCTACCAAACCACTTCTTCCAAGCCAAAATGCAACAAGGACCTATACTCTCCAAATCCATACACTCACAACTATTACGCGTCCTTAGTCAAAGCCAATACTTCTCCAACTTACAAGTGATTCCTTCCTATCACATTCATCATCTAGATCTATATCCTTGAAATTAACAAGAATCATCTCCTAAATGCGCACCATCTATTATCCTCAAACTCGGTATGGATCAATCCTAAAACTTGCCACTAGAACCTCGAGTTATAACAATTATTTTTCAAACTAGATCGATATTTTCAATCCTCAAAAAGACGCACGAACTAGATCAACATCTTCAATCCTAAAAAAAAATACACAAACTAGATCATTGCCTTTAATCCTCGAAGAAAGATTCTCCTTGAATATTCCTATATCCATCATTCAACTATAATCAACCCCATTTTAAAGGTTACACCCTAATCAGTCTCCAAAATAATTCAAACTAGTACACCAAGCCTGCAAAACTAAAAACTCCAATCTCATTATAAATCAGTCCTTCAAGAAGAGATTGCATATATAGTGTGTATAGAACTCCGCACACATACAATGCACATACCTTATTGGAAATCTATTAAAATTTTCAAAGTAGATTGGTTATGAAATCGATATTCTCGCAATAATTGTTTTGCTTTTCAAGTTTGTATGAGATTTTATTAACTTAATTTACTTGGTTGTGTTTTCATGTGCTTTAGTGGCTAGCTAGAAGTTTATTAACTTAATTTTTTTCATGCGCAATTCCTTTAGTTGTTGGAAGTTTATTAAAGGAAGTCGAGAGGTATTTTGTACCTTTAGTTTAATTATATTACATGGGAATTTTGGTGTAGAAGAAGTGTTGATATAGTTGATTGTTCAATATGATTGTTGACCTTTCTAATGATTACCATGTGTTGCTTTGTAGCTTTATATCATTCCTGTTGTCATTTGATGGACAAAGTAATGATTTTGGCTGTTGCACAACATTTAAAGGTATGGAAACAAAAAACAACTTTGGTTGGGATATTCATATTTAGATTGACAAATTGGTTGGTTTAATAAACTTAATTACATTTATGATGTTGTCATTTGTGGTGAAAAGTGCCAATCATAGCTAGCCATGTTGTCATTTGTGTTTTGCACCAAGTTTACATGAGTAGTACTAAACCCAAAGGCTTCCAAAAATTGTCAAGGTATATCAATTAAATGAACCAAAACTAAATATCCTGCGAATATTACTATGTAGCATCAACCCTAAGCCTGGCAAAGAAAAATATGTACATAATTACCATGGGGGCATTAGATTGAAGTATGATGCAAATAACAGTATTTTGAGGCCTAGTGTATAGATGGGTTTATGTCACAAAATGTACATGGTTTGACCTTTATTGGTGAAAGCAATGTTTGGGATTAGTGGTATATGCATGGTTTGATAATACTATATGTTCATATCATAGATAAATTTAATAAAGATTGATGGATCTTCACCAAAAAACTTATATTAGTACTATTACCATGCTTGTATCCAGAGACCTTTAAGAATGCAAAGGAAATTGTGGAGCTATGAAGATGCTGGTTTTGGATATTACATGAAGAAGTTGGGTGGGCTGGTGGACACCATTGAGAAGTTAGTAGATATGGACTTTATATGGATGACGAGCAGCATGTGGTTAGAAAGAATTAGCATGATATATATACATATACATGTATTGTGGCTCTTTGGAATATACTTTTTCGTACTTAGGACAAATGGTATCTTGGTGACATTTTCATGAATGTTACAATGGTTTCATGATTATTTGTCAATGTCATGATTAATGTATGCATGGGAAGACATGGATTGACTAATATATTATTTATTGGTTTAGGCTAATTAACAGAACTTTGGAAAATTCAATTGGAATTTTTTTAGAAAAGGCCAAAATCTAAATGATATTGCAGGTATTTAAAACAAATTTATATCAATAATCACATAATTATGAGAAAAAAAATCACACAAATCTATTTCCAACACTTCAAACCACCAGAAGAGAATTATGTCCAAAGGAATTATTGTTGCATAGAAACTAGTGGAGATTACTGGTCGTGGGTAAAATATTTGGATTGTCATCACAAATAACTTTGAACGACGAATATTTATTGAGGCAAAAATATATTAGCCACACTAAGAAACAGCAGGAAATATTATTTACATCAAAAATTTATTACTGGCAAGTAAGCTATCGCAAATACTATTTTTTGGCTGTGACACGTTTTAGGAGTTTTTGCTGCTAGGATAATTGCTGGAAATAGTTTAGTATTTGCAACATGTTTTGTAGAATCTTTACAATAGAGTAATTCGGGAACTTTAACAGCAACCAAGTGGTTATGCTTTAAAATCATTGTGAGTAATCTTTTTTGGCAATTTTTTCTTCTATTTCTAGTATTTTAGGAGCAAGTGAAAGTTCTTTTTCTTTTAGTGATTTACGATGTAAAAATTCTACCCACATCGGCTAGCCCATTGTAGCTAACTAACTTGTGGGAAGTTTTTAAACATCTTAACATAGACGCTATGATAACATGATCATAGTTACATGATGCACCCACCATGTTCCAAAAATCTATTTGGCTTGATCTGCATCGATCGTATGTAGCGATGTCAGAAAAGAAATGTAGCATGCAATATATCTATAATATTATAGAGAAACTTGTATTTCTTTCCGAAAGAAACAAGAGAATTATTGAATTTCCATAAGCTTGTACATCATTTACTTTTGCAAGGAGCGGTATTACTATTGAGAAAAAGACAAGTTACATTTGACATATGATCTAGTATCAAATAAAAGAGATTCCAAAGAGGAAAAATTAGAAATCTAGATATTTGTGTGTAGTATAGTGACACTAACAATTCGTGTCCCAATCATTCATCAATTCTTAGCTATAGGAATGGGATGACTAAACAACGCTTGCACACGGTCCTTTGTCTCACCGTTTCCAATGCCATGACCATCTCCATTCTGGTACATTAATTGGGACACCCTTGCAATGTTCATTGTGATCTCATTAAATGTTCCAGAGAATGGAGAACTTGCAATGCATTCTCCATTAATCGTCTTCCATGTTGCACTAATCAAGAACCTCATGTATTGACGAGCCTCTTCCTCGCTAACACCGGTATCATTCATGTAGCATTGGATTGATTTAGGATTATCCCCCGCCTTTAACTCATCCTGGATTACAAAAAACATAAAAAAAACATGTTATCCTGTGTTCATGTGAAGTAATCCAAAATATTTTTAATAAAATAATTAGGATAATATGTTTTACTAACCGTAGATGTTCCAAGATCATTTGAAAATCGTACAATGAATGATGGCAAGCGAATTATATTGGGATAATCTTCTAATGAATCCAAGGCTTCCTCAGTTATGGGATTTGTGACGAAAAAATAACAATGCCTCAGTATATTTGGTATTGTTACTGTGATCCATGCACATTCAAGGTATTCTTGAAGGCTTGGTGTATATCGGTTGTGAAACCAATTTGCCTCCAACAAATAAGATCTACATATATCTGCCCACTAAAAGATTTATGGTGGATATGAATTAGAAGAGTTATAATAGAAAATAAGTTATAGGGTAAACAATGATGAATAAAAAAGTCTAGGTCCTACCCCCTTTTTCATGTACGAAATGATGTTGCATCCCTTTTTCTTGAGAGTGTCAAAAGCCATTTCATTAATTGTGTTGTAGACAGAAAGGAAACAAATCTGCAAATAATAAGGAAGTTGTTCCATTCCATCGACATCCCATCTAGATCACATGAAAATAAATTACATATAAGTATTTGCATCAAAGATAACTAGCCATATTTGAAGTACTAGAGGTGTGCTGCCATTAATACAAACCTCTCAATAGCATTTGTGAAGAGCTCAAGTTCTTCTAAAGTGCCATAGACATCATAGACATCATCTATTGTTGTCAACAATGCACCAAGCTTTGCTAACATTCTCCTCTCATATCCCAATTGAGGTTGAATTATTGCTGCTGTTGCCCATAGGAAATTCTCCACAACCCTATCCCGTGCAAAGCTCAAATCTCCAAGGCCAGTGCTCCTCCACCACCTTTTGTAAGAGACAAGGAAATAATATCAGTTTTAAAAATGAGCATATATTGCAGATTCTTACCCCTCTAATCTAATATAATATTAAGTAAGCGGATATTTGGCATACATGAGAATTCTCAAAACTTCTCAAAATTTCATACACAAACACTTTTCAATTTTAAAATTTCAACTTTTCCATCTTATCATTACTGAATCATTATTCAAACACAAAAATTAATACTTTTATAAACTTCAAAACAAAAATTATAATCAAACAATTTTTTTAACTTTATAATATTTGTATTCAACTTTTTCTCTCTCATTTCATAAAACTCAGTAAAGCATATTCACTCAAACCATTTTACTATTATTCACAAAATTCTGAAATACCAAAAGTAANGCACTAATCAAGAACCTCATGTACTGACGAGCCTCTTCCTCGCTAGCACCGGTATCATTCATGTAGCATTGGATTGATTTAGGATTATCCCCCCTCTTTAACTCATCCTGGATTACAAAAAACATAAAAAAAACATGTTATCCTGTGTTCATGTGAAGTAATCCAAAATATTTTTTATAAAATAATTAGGATAATATGTTTTACTAACCGTAGATGTTCCGAGATCATCTGAAAGTCGTACAATGAATGATGGCAAGCGAATTATATTGGGATAATCTTCTAATGAATCCAAGGCTTCCTCGGTTATGGGATTTGTGACGAAAAAATAACAATGCCTCAGTATATTTGGTATTGTTACTGTGATCCATGCACATTCAAGGTATTCTTGAAGGCTTGGTGTATATCGGTTGTGAAACCAATTTGCCTCCAACAAATAAGATCTACATATATCTGCCCACTAAAAGATTTATGGTGGATATGAATTAGAAGAGTTATAATAGAAAATAAGTTATAGGGTAAACAGTGATGAATAAAAAAGTCTAGGCCCTACCCCCTTTTTCATGTACGAAATGATGTTGCATCCCTTTTTCTTGAGAGTGTCAAAAGCCATTTCATTAATTGTGTTGTAGACAGAAAGGAAACAAATCTGCAAATAATAAGGAAGTTGTTCCATTCCATCGACATCCCATCTAGATCACATGAAAATAAATTACATATAAGTATTTGCATCAAAGATAAGTAGCCATATTTGAAGTATTAGAGGTGTGCTGCCATTAATACAAACCTCTCAATAGCATTTGTGAAGAGCTCAAGTTCTTCTAAAGTGCCATAGACATCATAGACATCATCTATTGTTGTCAACAATGCACCAAGCTTTGCTAACATTCTCCTCTCACATCCAAATTGTGGTTGAATTATTGCTACTGTTGCCCATAGGAAATTCTCCACAACCCTATCCCGTGCAAAGCTCAAATCTCAAAATGGAACTATTTAGAAAAAAATAATTATGTACAAATCCAGAAAAATAAAATAAAACCTAAGTATTGAGGTAAATGTAAATATTAGAAGGGACATTAGAAAAAGCCATCATATAGTGCTACAACTATCCAATACATATACAAAGTTTGAAATTACTTGACACAAACTACTCCTTGTGAAATCTAAAGCACACCTAATTGTTTTTAGCCGTGCATATGAAAAGCAAAATGTATGCAAGTAACCCTGTTTTTACAAGCACATCATAATAGAATTTGGAAACAAAGTCTACTATTGTTATAGTGAGTCTTTACAATGCAAATTTAGAGAAATATAGGGCAAATTGAGAAAAAGATCAATTTCCATATTAACTTAGAAAATTAGTATAATTATATATAATCAAATAAGAGACAATTATACAGTCCATTTTAAAACTCCCTACTAAAAGACAACATTATAGACATACCATATGCTAAGGCTAAAAGACAGCAAAAGCTTATACGACAAAACTACCAAAAGACAGCGACAACAATGGACATTACATTGTGGTCACAATATAACCAGTGTATAAATTTTGGAAGAATCTTTAAAAAAAATTGCACCTAGGTAACAATTTATTTTCCTCATTTAAAATCCACAAATATATATTAAACCAGCTCCTACTTCATTGATGGTCTAGTTTTATAGCCTTAATGTCCAAGCAACAGTTACTGGAGTCACAACAACATATGGATTCCAGCAGTTCAAAAAGTTTCAACAACTAAGCAAGAGAATCATTCAGACAAATTTCACCCAATACAAATCTCACCTAAGAACATGAAATTGAAGAGAAAGAGAGGGAGAGAACACGAAACTTTTGTGCAGCAGAGCAAAATGCTTCCGAATCAAATCTCGAACTGCAAACTCTAGTAGTCAAAATTTTTGACGAGCAAATCTTGAAATGAAATTTACTAAGCTATTTATAGAAATAGCTAAAAATGGATGGCAAATGAAAGAAGAAGGGAGCTTACTCAAATGTAGATTGGGCGGAGGAGGTGGTGGAATCGTGAGAGAGAGATAGAGACGTCAAGAAAGAGAGAGAGAGAGAGAGACTCATGGGTTAGCAGGGTGGCAATGGCGTGGTAGCAGGCTAATAGCATAAGGAGGGCTTAGAAAACTCATAGAAAAGAGAGTGAGGCAGAGCATTGGGCGAGGGAGAAAAGTTAAGTGCAAAAGGTTTTAAGTTTTAAGTTTTGACTTTTTGCAGCAGTTTAATTTGCCTCAAATAGTTTAGTAGGACAATCATCTTTAGCTACAAACAAATGTCGCCATAAAATATTAATAAAAACCTTACAATTGATTTTTTCCATCCAATAAATTTTCTGCAACGTTATTTCCCTGCAAAAAGTAGATTTTAGTGACTTCTTCACTGGAAATAAAATGATGCCAATGCACAAATTAGCTTTTTGCGTCCAATATAATGGGCCCAGCAAAATTTGTCACAATAATTAAAAAATCGTTGCAACAAATTAAAGAATTAATGCACGGGTAATATATATCACCTTCACCCTAGAATTCAACGATGAAATTAATATCATTGCAATTAGTTACTATTAGTGACAATTTCTTTTGCGACAAAAATTAAATCGCCGTAATAGGCCCCTTTTCTTTTTGTCGTACGTGAGAGGAGAATGCTAGCAAAGCTTGGCACATTGCTGACAATAGTAGATAATGTCTATGGCACCTTAAAGAACTTGAGCTCTTCACAGATGTTATTGAGAAGTTTGTATTAATGGCAGCACACCTCCAATACTTACATGATCTAATTTTTTCATGTGATCTCGGTGGTATGTCAATGCAATGGGACAACTCAACTTCCTTACTATTTGCAAATTTGTTTCCTTTCCATCTACATCACAGTTAATGAAATTGATTTTGACACTCTCAAGAAAAAGAGATGTAACATCCTTTGGTACATGAAAAAGGTGGTAAGGCTAGAACTTGTTTTTATTCGTCACTATTTATCCTAGAACTTATTATCTATTATAAGTCTTCTAATTCATTGATCCACCATATATCTTTTAGTGGACAAATATATGTAGATCTTATTTGTTAGAGGCAAATTGGTTTTACAACAGACATATACTAAGCCTTCAAGAATACCTTGAATGTGGATAGGTCACAATAACAAGAGCAAATATACTGGTGCATTGTATGCGTGATAATATTTACCATTCATTAAATTATCTTACATGAATGGTGTGTACGTTGTGTGTAGCCCAAGTTTGTTCATGTGTGTGCGCGTTTTCCTTTAGTAAGCCCAAGTGGTTGAATAAGTGGGATTTTATTTTTGATATGATATTGGTGCAAAATTCAAGCCTAACCCAAGTGCATGTGAGCCCAAAATCTGAAAACAAGCCCAACACCTCCTACTCAAATGACATCGTTTTGCCTTATGAGGGAAAGAACCCTAGTTTCTTTTCCCCTCCCCTTTCTTCTTTCGCCCTCCCTTCTCCTTCACTGCACCACCCCTTCAAATCCCCATTCTCTCCATTTTCTTCTTCTAGCCACTGTGACCTTGCCACCTCTGCCACCGTCCAACCACCATAGCTCTTCCTCGTCGATAGGTCCTTTGCTCCATCTCCATCTTTCTTCCTCTATTCGTCTATCTCTCTCTCTACCCATATTGAGCTTCCCTTTGGGTTGTTCTCTTAGTTTGTTAATGCGTGAATTCGCACAACTGACCAAAAGGGAGGAAATTATTATTCTTGGCCCACGCTAATGATTCGAGTGTTGATTCGGTGCTCTTCTCGTTCATCCATAACATAAATAGAAAATAAACAAATAAAAATAAATAAAGAGAGACACATTATTTTACATGGTTTGGCATAAAAACCTATGTTCATGGGTTGTTTAGAGGTGAAATCCACTAAATGAGTAGTTTTACAATCTCTCATGACCTCACATATCTCTCAATAGAATTGAGAAATTTAGGGGTTCAGGAATTTGAAGGTAATGCCTCCCTTGAGAAAAGGTCCTTTGGAGTCACTATATGTGGTGGAGTTTGTATGTAGGAAGCTCCGGTGGAGAGCCTCTCAGATTTGTGGGAATCTCTGCCTTATATAGAGGTCTATTTTCTTAAAGTGATTGAGTCTAATTTGCCTTGTGAACCCCATTCCTTTCAAGAGTCTGAATCTCTTTGATTTTAGGAGTATAAGTCTCTTTCCTTTCGGAAGTTTTAGTCAACTTGTCCTATTTGATGCCCCCAACTCTCATGTATGGACACGTGGAAATCGAGTCGTCGGGATGATAACAACACGGGTCACATATCCCATCGCTAAGTACCAAGCGTGTGTACATGCAAGTCCGTCTTATCCCATTTTAGCCCAAAACAGTTCCTTAAAAACATTTCCTCGCCATTATCCCAGATAATGGCTCAAAAATCCAATCTTGCCATTTTCCCAGAAAATGACCCATTAACTAACACATCAGAGCATTGTAGATGGGGAATCACAGGCAGGACTCTACCATCATCTCTGCTTACCACCTGCCCTACAAGTCCGTTTGTAGGTGGGAATCGCAAGCGAGACTCCACCATCCCTGCTTACCACCATCCATACAGTACCTCTGACTCAAATCAGTCAATCCAATTTTTCAAATAAACCCAACAATCAATTCTTGGTTGAAAACCAAGTTTTCAAGTTTTAACACATGAACATGCATGTGATTATACGAAAACCTAGTTTTCCTTTTTAACCATGAACATGCATGCACTATGCAATGCTTACGACAAGATACCCAAAATAACCAACAACAATTCCAACACCAATCAACATCAAACAAAAATATACACAACTCTGTCCTCAAATCCAACTAACCCTTGACTCCTCGGACTCAGTCCGGCACAACCAAAAAAATCACAACTATTGTTAATGCAAAAATATATTTAAATCTAAAAGGAAGTTTGAAAAATACTTACAGTGCTATAAAATAATTTTTGGAGGATCAACGAGCTGCAAAAGGGGAAGGAAAAGCAATGTAACAGTGTAAAAACACTGTGGCCGTAGGTTGTAAAAATACCCACTTTTGAATGGGGATGAACCAAGGCTTGGGATTGATAGAGAATTGCTTAGAAGTGTTTATTAAGCTAGTGGAAGTGAGAGTTGGCCTTGGGTGGTGGCGAAAATGGAAATAGAAGTGGACAATGGCCAGAACGGAGTTGAGCTCGTGGGGGTTGCTCCGGTGACGGATCGGAGCTGGAAATAGGTGGTTTCGGTAGGCAAGAGGTCAGTGATGAGTGGTTAAGAAGTGGTGGCCGGAGGTGGAACGACGATGGCACTGTAGCTCAAGAACACGGTAGCTTAAAGTGGTGCGTGCGGCTTAACAGCGGCCCGGATGGGGCTGAGTTTTGGTGAGGAGGTTCACCAGCGAGAGGGGAAGAAAATGGGAGGGGTGGTCTACTGCACGACTGTGACCGGAAATGGTTCTTGGTGAACGAAGCAAACGGCGTGGAGGGGGAAGAGAAAGAGGGTGCTGTGCGGGGAGAGAAGAAATAAGAAAAAAGGAAGAAGAAAAAGGAAAAGAAAGAGAGGAGGAAAAGAGAAAAGGAAAAAGAAAAAATGAAGGAAAATAAATGAGGTCCAATCCTCGCATGTTGGGTTAAGAAACTAATCCAACGAAAACTATTTTCAAAACAAGAAGTTAAATAAAATAATTCAAACGCATTGATTAAATAAAATAAAATAATAAAATCTAAAACACAATAATTTAAAGTCCAAAAATAAACTAATTTAAATTAAAGAACAATTTAAATACAAAACAATAATAAATAACAAGAAAGCATATTAAAATAATTTCACAATTTAAAAATCATAAAATAATATTGCAAAAATCAGCTTTAATTTAAAAGAAGAAATCACTAATTATAATAATTTAAATAAAATCACTCAATAAAAATACACGTAAAATGGGGATATCACATCCTCCCCCCCTTAAAAATAATTTTCATCCTCGAAATTTGTAAGGTCAAATATCAACGCTCAACAGGATACAAGATACAGCCCAGAACACGCTTAGGAAAATCATGCAACCAACTATTCACATACAAGCACGAGTAATGCCTTCCCCAAATTTACTCCTATGGGTGAGTCCATCGTACTCGCATTAGTCTCCCAGTGACCATCACGTCTAGTACTCCTAGGGCGACCATGTAATCCGAAACCTCTACTTCCACATGAACCTTAATACAACACCCGATAAATTCCAATAATTATTATTTTCCTACAATAAACTGTACTAACATCAACCGACTCCTATGCTATAACCTCGAAACCTTCATTGTATACTACACGCTGGTAACCTAATAGTCACTTCCAAAGTAAACCATCAATAAGCATAATTTGTACAACCAAATGATTAATCTCCCACCGAAACTCTGAATCACTACTACTTCCTCAAAATCAACACAAAATTTGAATACCTAATTATCCCCAAAAATCACGCTTTCGCGTGTAGTCTGATGACATGCCAAAATGCAGAAAGACTACGTCCTCATAAATTAACACCTACCAAACCCCTTCTTCCAAGCCAAAATGAAACAAGGACCTATACTCTCCCAATCCATACATGACTCACAACTATTACGCGTCCTTAGTCAAAGCCAATACTTCTTCAACTTACAAGTGTTTCCTTCCTATCACATTCATCATCCAGATCTATATCCTTGAAATTAACAAGAATCATCTCCTAAATTCGCACCATCGATTATCCTCAAACTCGGTATGGATCAATCCTAAAACTTGCCACTATAACCTCGAGTTATAACAATTATTTTTCAAACTAGATCGATATTTTCAATTCTCAGAAAAATACATGAACTAGCTCAACATCTTCAATCTCAAAAAAAAAATAATACACAAACTAGATCATTGCCTTTAATCCTCAAAGAAATATTCTCCTTGAATATTCCTATATCCATCATTCAACTATGATCAACCCCATTTTAAAGGTTACAGCCTAATCAGTCTCCAAAATAATTCAAACTAGTACACCAAGCCTGCGAAACTAAAAACTCCAATCTCATTATAAATCAATCCTTCAAATCTGCAATCCCAAAACCTTAAATTATGCAATATTCATTTTCCAAAATCCGTTAAATCTAAAACCCTAAATAATAACCAATCATTTCCTAAAGTCTGCAAAACCTTAAACCTTTGCTGAAATTTCCATAAAATCTATCCTTGCAATTTATTGAACTTACGACCTACTACTTTATAGACCATTTCATAAACTCCAAGGAACCTAAGAACTCAATTATCCTATTTCCCTAAGAGATCACCCAGATCATGCCATTCCCTTCAAACCTTGATATTATAAAAACAAACCACATGGCTAAGAGTTTAGTCCTACAACACTAACTTTTCAAGCCTAATAATAGTATTCTTGATAGTATCATCTTCCTGCCATAGCGTAACCCTTAATCCCATTGTACAATTCAAAATAATTAAAACGTAATATAATGAAATAAATTAAAATACAACAAAATGAAATAGAATAAAACCACCAAAAATAAAGTAACATACAAGAAAATAAAACAATTAAATTAAAATAAACCTACGGTAAAATAAACAAATAAATTAAAATCAAATTAAGTAAAATAATTTCAAATTTAATAAAATAATTTCAAATCAAATAAAATCGAGTCAAATTAAATAAAAACAAATTAAATAACATACTTAAAACAAAATAATTTCAATTCACGACTCTAAAACTTTCTGGTACTGCTCCTACGGGACATATGGTTTTACCCAGAACTGAACTGCTCTAATACCATCTATGAAGCCCCAAACTCCCACGTATAGACATGTGGAAATTGAGGCATTGGGATGTGTGACCCGTGTTGTCATCATACCGACACCTCGATTTCCACGTGTCCGTAAATGGGAGTTGGGGGAGTCACATCCTAGCTCTTTTTGGCTTTATGCCTAAGCATGAAAGAGATAGAAATTAAGATTCTGATACTAAAGATATTTATTTTCTATGGGAGATGTCTTCTGCTTGGGGCCCTCGGGGCCTTCGCTTCGGCAAACATTTGCTGATATGGTGGCTTAGTCTCCATAGCCTGTTCCTGAGGTGGAGATCCCTTTGAGGCCACCGAAGGTTTTGTGTTCTCCTTGGTCATGAAATTTCTTCGACAAAGACCATCTTTGGATTCCATTTGGGCATTTATTCTTGGTAGATGGGGCTTGGAGTCTCAAGCAGTGGTTTCGGCCATGCCTAATCCTAGGTCAATTTTTGTGCGTTTATCTAATGAGGGGGATTTTATCAAGGAGTTTTCTAGGGAGGCTTGTGAAGTAGAGGGGGTGCAGTATCGGGTGTTCCATTGGAGCCCTAATTATTCTGAGGCATTAGAGCTAGATGTGGGTCCAGTTTGGATTGTGCTGCCGGGATTACCCTCAAATTTTTATCATGAATCTTTCTTGAAAAATATTACGATGCCGCTCAATAAATTTGTGTGTCGAGATAATTGTATGCGGTGCACTACGAGGACTGATGAGGCTAGGGTTTGTATTGTAATGAACATTGCCAAGGACCCGATTGAGTCTTTTTGGATTCATATGCCGCATCAATAGGGGAGTTTCATTTAGCACGTGGTGTATGAAACTTTACCTACATATTGCAGAAACTGTTTGGTGGAGAGGCATAATTTAAATACTTGTAAGAAAGGCTATAGATTTGTTGGGAAAGATATAAGGTTTTAGATTCCCATGAAGATTTATCTAAGGTGTTGATACGGGTTTTGCCAAACACGAAATCCTTGGTGCCTGATGTGGGTAGAGAGGTCATGGCAGGTAGTGGTTCTGGCATAGATGTGGAGGGAACTGTGCCAATTGTTTTGTCCACTCCTAAGAATGTGATGATGGTTTTGGAAAATAATAATGCAGATGTTATTGAGAAGAATTAATCTACTTAGAAGCCACTTTTTGGGTGCATCCATTGCACACATGATGTGGCATAGTGAAAATGACTAATTTATCCCTGCATATTAGGTGTTGGGTGTTGGATAAATTAGTCATTTTCACTATGCCACATCATGTGTGCAATGGATGCACCCAAATAGTGGCTTCTATATAGCATTGCTCTATTGAGAAATGTGAGAAAGTTGTGAATTTTGATGAAAAGTCTAAGATTCTTATGGCAGGGAGTTTAGAAATTGAGACTGATATTGGTATTGAGATGGAGCAAAATGGGGACGGGTTGTCAGGAACCCAGTTTAATAAAATGGCAAGTATAGAGAGGGAAAGGTTATTGAAGAGCTGGCAATGGTTCCTTTTGTGTGTGGTAATGAGGTGGGGGAGGAAGAAGATAGTGATGAAAATGAGATGCCACAAGATGATAAGTGTGCAATGGATTTTAAATCTGACTTTGGGAGAGAGGAAGATTGTAATGCCCGTAATGTCTGTCCTTGTACTGGGTCATTTAGAAAATGATTTTAAAAAAATTGACGAGAATCATGGTTCCTTTTAAAATTTTCTTTTCCTTTCATGCCAGGATACAAAAGACTCATTGTTTATAAATAAAACTTGCTTTCTTAATTAAAAACGTTACAGTGAAAAATATTAATTTTCATAATTAAAGTCTCTCGTACAAAATATCATACCTAGACTTTCGTGCTTTTTCCCTTGGGCTGTGCCCATCCTGACACGTCATGCTCATCTTGTCACTGGGAGGGCACACATAAAAACTAAAATTGGTCAATGACTCGTAAGCATTAGTTCATACAGTTAACATATATAAACATAGGTTTTCAATCATGCATTCATCACTCCATACATAACATACGTATCTTGTATAGACATGCAGTTCGTTTTAAAATGTTGTGAGGTTGGGTTTTTCTTTTAAATATGCTTTCTTCTTGTAAAACTGTTCCCTACGACTCGCTGCCTTTATTTCTTAAAGAGTCTTTTCATGCATATATCTTTTCTTATATACATTCATGCATACGTCTTTTTGTACATACATGCATTCTTTCTTAACATGCATACATTCTTTCTTATCACTTTCATTGGCCGTTGCACTTTGTGTGTTGGGGTTAGCGGTATTTTGGACCTGATTTTGCTAGTGGCCATGCGTTGGAAATCCATTCCTTCAGGGTGTAGCACTAGGTGTACTACCAGTACTACTTACCCGACATTGCAATCTGCCCAGTCCATTCATTCGGTACATTTTCCTTTTCCATTCATGTGGTCGTTACGTATCTTCATACATCATCCATTCAGTCTGTTCATTCCTTTACAGTCCTTTCATTTCTTTACAGTTCATTCAGTCCTTTTCAATTCTTACAGTACTTAAAGTTCTTTCATTTAGTTCCTACAGTTCATACATTTCTTACAATTCTTCAGTTCATTTCATTCATGAAGTCATTTTAAAAAAATAGTTTTCTTTCTTTTCATAAAAGTCATTTTAAAATCAATTTTCTTTCATTTGCATTGTTTAAAAACATCAGTTCGTGCATCTTTTAAAGCTTCGGTTCGTTTCTTTTCGTGAACATACATACACTACGTACCACGTATAGCATCCATCCACATGCATACACACACATACTTTGGGTGCGCAAAAAGGGGCTGCCAAGGAGGGTCGTTACTTACTTATTCTTGAAAGCTTAGGCTTAGCTTTCTTTTTCATATAGAGTGTTTTGTATAGAAAACATTTCGTTTTCATTTCAAGGAAAAGCGTTTCATTTTCATCTTCATTTATTAAGGAAAAACTCTAGAAGAGTATGAACGCAATACTTACCTGGACTTCATGCCATACTCATTCTATGTAGTCCATTCGTGTGGGTGTCAGATGACAACCTACATGTATACACATAACCTTATGTCATTTTCTATCTATTGCATAAGTAACTATTCTAAAAATAGAACTACACTTCACTTGGAACACTCTCCATCCATTCCTGGGCTCTTACGTGCCATTTACTATGCTAAAACTTTCGGGGTCCTATTCCTTAAAGTGAACCTCCATAATTCATCTTATGGTTAAGACACTAGAACCTCCATCTTATTCTTCTATTTCCACATTCCGATGGATGATTCCGACCGACAGAATCACGCATTCCAACCTTAGACAATATACTCATCACTAACTTCATGCATCTAGCCCATACTCAATCCTCATTCCCATCCATACAAGCCACATGACTTTAAGCCAACTCTAAGGCTTAAGCATCGTGCAACTTGCTGAGGACAAATTATCCATTACATATGGTAAACCTGTTCGACACACATGTCTTGTTAGAGGCACATGTATCTTATCCCTTTTATGACCTAAGACCAACTTATAATTCCAATCAATGCCCACTTGTATAAACAAGCTCCATACTCCGATACCAACTTGCTCAGACCCGGTCGATAGGACTCTTCCTACTTCTCGGCCTTGTACAAGTTCTTCCCGAAACTTAACATGAGGACTATATCTACAAATGCACCTTTGTCGTGTTACGTAGCTCAATACAAATCCCGAGTCACGTCACGACGCCCATCAAGCTTCTGCTGCATCACTTTGATACTTTTCTACCACTTCCCATACTTTCAGCCATAAGTCAACCACAAGGTGACACCCGTCACCTTGGACTACAGGCCATGTCACAGCTACTCCAGGACACTGTTACACAGTTCCCGACGCTACACAATACACTCTACGCTCCTCAATTATGCTACCATCTTTTTATATGTGACACACCATACGGTGCATCACTACACAATATAGAACACACGCCACATGCACTCTCTTCACTCTACGTCACACATCACTACGGCACACGTCACACAGTGCGTCGCTGCACTATATGGAGTACACTCCATGTGTACTTCCTTCACACACCATGCCGCATCACAACTACGGCATACACCTCACGTCCATACTCACAGCACACTACACAATTAAGCCCAATAATTAGCAACTACACTTCAATTCACAACTACACAGCGAACTCCACAATACTAACAGCATAGTCCACAACCTATGAACTAACTAACATTTAATATAAATAACGAGGGATATAGGGTTATACCATCGCCGGGAGAACCCATGTGTCACTCACTGCACGTCACAATCAAGGCACTGGTAGAGTTGTATGTGGCGGTTAACACCGCGTACAATGGCTATCCACCACGTAAAGTGGTGGTTTGGGCTTGGGAGTAGCTAGGCATGGTCTTGGAAAGGCTCAAGGTGGCCTCATGGTGGTCTAAGGTGGCGGAGCACGGCGGCATCACACTATGAATAGTGCATCCACTAGAGAGTGAGGGTGCTTGAGGTGGAGGAAGGCTATGGAATTTCGTGGGAAGCTAGAGGGAGGAAGGGGGAGGCTGGTGGAAGTGCTTGGTGGTAGAGGAGTTGGAGCACGGCGGTGCTAGGGTCGTCAGTGGTAGATTGAAGCCAAAAGAGACCCATTTCGGGTAGAGAGAGAGAGAGACTCATGGGGGAGGTGGAGGGGTGCTGGTAGCTCCTTGGTGGCTAGGGAGCACGGTGGTGGTGCTTGGTGGGCACGTTGGCCATGTATGACAGTGCAAGGAAGAGAAATGGGTTTGAAACCCATTTCTGTCAAGTTGCTCTAAGAGGAGAGAGAGAGAGTGTGTGTGTGTGTGGTAGCTGGTGACCAGCAGTGAGACCATGGCTGCCGTGTACGACGGTGTGGAGAAGAGGGATGGGTTTTCACCCATTTTGGCTAGAGATGTGTAGGAGGAGAGAGAGAGAGTGCGTGGGGCTTGCCGGCATGAGCGAAGTCACTGGCGGGGTGGTGGAGTTGCGGTGGTGGCGAGGTGAGGCTGGGCACGGCGGCAAGGGCTGGGTTGGGAGGAGGAAAACTGCACGGTGAGAGAGAGAAGAGAGATGTCAAGCTGGGAGAGAGGGAAAGGAGAGAGAAAGAGGAAAAGAAAAAGTGAGGGAGAATGGCTAGGGGTTGGGTATTTAATCCAGGTCCTTTGTTTCGGGTTTTCAGAATGATCTAACGGTGATTTTAAATACTGATTTGAAAACACGTAAGTGTTTTATTTAAAATAAAACATTGAGAGGAATTAAAATAGAATATTATTTTATAAAATAATATTCCTTCATTATTAATTAAAATGATGAAGTCTCATTAATCACTCAAAGAAAATAAAACCATTTAAATTAATTTAGAGTTTTCAACGTAAAATTAAATCTCGTAATATTTTTAAATGACAAAAATTTTTAATTTAAATAACTTTTCACAATTATAATATTTTTAGAGCTCATCAAAATATTATAATTGTGTTACTTTAAAAACATGTTTAGTCCAATAACAATGGAAATATCACATATAAATATTTTCAGAATATTTAAAACATCCGTAAGTTTTAAATTATCGAATTTGATTTAAAATCCGCTTGATATCTTTTAAAACACGTAATCGAGGTATGGCACGTAAAACGAAAATATGAAAGTATTTCTACTAGAAGTTCTACCAGGGCGAAAAGCAAGCCCCCAAAACTTACAAAAAAAGATTGAAAAAATTATGTAGAAAGAACAAAAATGGTATTTTGGTTTTAGAGGAGCCGTTCACTACAACAAAAATAGGTTTTAGTGATAGATGAAACTGTCACAAGAAATGGGAAAAATGTCATGAAATACATTTGGTGACGGTCAGAAACTGTCACCACCACTGTCACGTAATGTGCGTCACAGATTACATTTGGTGATAGTTTACTGTACAAGCATCACTAAAAATATTTTTAGTGACGGTTGGGGATGTGCATTTGAAACAACATTCAAATGTTTTATTTTCTGTGACGGTTAAAATCTATCATAGAAAATTATGTTCGAACGTAAAAAATTACGTTTGAACGTAAAGTAGACGAACTGATATCCGAATGAGAGAAGGTAACATTTGTTGATTATAGTTCGGACGTATTAGATCTATGTTTGAACGTTTATACATGCGAACATTACATTCGAATCTAGAATCCAACGTAAACAAAACAATGTCCGAACTCTAGTATCATAACGTTTGAACGTTTATTCGAATGTTAAGAAAGTAAAGTTCGAAGGCAAAGGGTACCTTCGGATGTTTGGAATGTTAAACTTTTTGGACATTCGAACGTTATATCAATTTCTGGTTAAAACGTTCGAATGTTCTGTTATTATTTTGTGTGGTTACGTTCGAACGTGTAATACTGTTCAAATGTATGTTTATTTACATTCGAACGTACATATCAGAAATACTAAACTCATCCAATTAATAAACATACCAATTGTATCATATTACATTACATATTTCACAACCAACATTGTTTGAAACTGTTTTCAAATTAGATATTAAAAACGTAATACACAAATAAAATTCATTTCTTTTTCTTTCCTCGTCTAGCACGATTCTGTTGCAATGACATAACATGCTCCATTTGCACCATCATCTCCCGCTGCACTTACTCTTTGACGGTAAAACCATTTAAATTAATAAAACACTTAAATACAACACTGAGAGGAATTAAGATAGAATATTATTTTATAAACTAAGGTTTATAAAATAATATTTCTCCATCATTATATAAAATGATAAAGTATCATTAATTAATCAAAGTGCATAAAATCATTTAAATTACTGAAACACTTAAGTAGAACACTGAGATGAATTAAGATAGAATATTATTTTATAAACTAAGGTTTATAAAATAATATTTATTCATCATTATTTAAAATGATAAAGCATCATTAATTACTCAGAGAGTATAAAACTACTTAAATTAAATAAGAGTTTTCAACGTAAAGTTAAACCTCTTAATATCTTAAAACAACTAAAATATTTAACTTAAGTAATTATCCACAATTATAATATTTTCAGAGCCTATTAAAATATTATAATTGTGCTACTTTAAAAACAAGCTTATCTAGTAATACTGGAAATGTCTCCTATAGATATTTCCATAATACTTCAAATATCCGTAGACTATAAAATATCTTACTTTGAAATCCGGTGGATAACTTCCGGAATACGCCATCGAGGTACAACGCTTAGGATAAGGCTCTGTGCGTAGATCGAGACTCAGTACGTAGACTGAAACTTGGCACGTAGAACAAGGCTCGGCATGCTGACCGAAGTCTGACACGTAGGAAAAGGCTTGGCACATTAACCGAAGGTTGACACGTGGATCAAGGCACGTACGTAAGGAAGAAGGAAGAAGGAGCAGATATCACACAAACGCTTCTCTAAATAAGACTGTCGCTCTAGGAGGGACTCAACTCTTGCTGTATAGACCTCATATACTCATTCTCATGTCGTGCAGCTTCTAAATCTTTGGTAAGATTATTAATTTGTGATGTCGATGAGGTTGAAGAAGATGAACCGGAATGCTTGAAAGATCGTCCCAAACCTTTTGCCATACTAGAGTAGGGCCCAAGCACTTGTGTAAAAATGTCTATGTCACTAAGAGAGGATTCCCCAGAAGCTGACTGCATCTCCATCATTTTTCCCTGGAGTTTGAAAGATCAAAACACACAATATATAACATATTAAAAGAAATACAAAAAAAAATAAAAAAATTTAAGCACATGTTGCATAATTTATTTAACAAAAGGAACACCGCTTACATAATTAATTGCAGCGGCAGGATCCATCCACTCACTATGCTCATTAGTGTGAGCAGCAGCATAGACATGAACGACGGAAAAGTTTTCAGGATCATTACGTTTCGAAGAAAACGACATTAGCAATTTGAAAAAGATAGTGTTAGTACTTATATAAAAGAATAATAAGAAAAAATATGAATTATATAGTTTATTAAGTACCATTTTTTCAGCAAGACGATGGAATGATCTTGAACCAACATGATGGTGAATAGTCAGAGCGGATCTATTATGTGCATTTGTAGAACTTAAGTGCTACAAAAATAATTCCCACCGTTAATTCTAATATATGTATATACATATAATATAAACAACAAATATAAATGTAAATATTTAAAGGAAATAAATCTAGAATACCTGATATTCTGGAGAGCCAAAAAGATCACAACACTTTATCCAGTCGTCTAACTTCATCTGCTGGAAAGGGGACTATGCAGCCTCTTCAAACGTCTCAAACTTCTTGAAGTGGTCGTGACATCATCCCTTGTGATGTTGGAATAGTGTAGCCATTAACTCATTCACAGTTCTCAAATCCTCGCTATGATCAAAGTCGAGGTCAAATTCATCCTAATTATAAATTAATTATGTTAAAAATATGATAAACTAATAATCTAGGTGAAAAAAATGTAATAATAAGTAAACTCACCAGCACACGACTCTGAATGTGTTCCTTAATTTCATTCGGCACATCTCGCCAGGAGCGCACATAAAATGGAGCGTAAGCTCAAACTACTGTGCCAATATAGGAGGAAAGTGCTGCTGCACTATCATTCACTCCTCTAGTAGAATTATCAGGAATTGTGACTTTCAGTTTACCGTGCCTTCGGTTTTTCTCAAGTGAGATGCCGCGTGTATAGCCACGACCGCGACGAGCAGATGCATCAACTAATAGATGATAGTATAATTTTTAAGGTTATATATATAGTTATTGAAACAAAAGTATTAATTATATATATATTATTAACGTAAATATTCCTTACTAGTAGGTGTCGACAGTGCATCGTTCTCTGTAATGTTAACTTCATCTTCGGGAACGGACTCCTCAGGTGAGGAGTCCTCAATGGGTTTAGGACTTGGACTCGGTGGAGGAGGCACATTTCTTCTTTGTCTTTTTGGCGGCATACTTGAAAATGGTTAGATATAACAAAAAAATATAATTATAATAAATTAATTATTATTATAAAATTCTATACTCACCTATATGAATAAAGTTTTTAGTACTTTTAGTCTTCATCTTTGGATGTATTTTCCATGTTTGTTTCAGAATCTCTCTCAATAACATCTTCGTCATCATCATCAAGCTCTTCTTCTTCTGACTCTTCTTCTGTACTTTTCTCACTTTCTTCAATTGAATGATAATTTAATGAAGACGGGTCCAGATGGATGAGTGGGACGTCATCTCTACATAAGGGGAGCTACTCGAGTGCACCAAGGTCAACAAATAAGTTAATACCCCCTCCATCTTCCTAGTAGGCCTCTACATTTGGGGTGTCATCTTCATCTCTACTATTATCGTAATATGCACTCGTTCCTATTTCATATATATTTCGAGGGACAAATTTTTATACAACTCGCCAAGTTATCTCTCCACTATCTTCATCAGCACTTTTCATTGGATCAATCAAGTAATAGATTTGAATAGCTTGACAAGCCAATACGAATGGATCATCTTCGTACCATTTAGATGCAATATTGACAGTCGTAAAATGATTATCCCTATATATCGAATCCCGACCACTACCTAGATCCCACCAATCACATTTAAAGACATATGTAATAGACCCACCTAGATATTTCAATCCAATAATATCACGAATGACACCATAATAATCAATATCATCTGTTCCATGACTCCCCTCGACCAAGACACCACAGTTTTGAGTCTTCCTATTACGTTCATGGTCTAAAGTATGGAATCTATAACCTCGAACCGTGCATGCAGTGTATCGAAGTGCTCTGTTTGATGGACCATGGGCCAATGCATACAATTCAAAAGAGACTTATCCGGGATCACGAGCACGTTGTTCCAATATCTAACAATTTAAATAATGTCATTTATTAAATAGTAGCTATAGTTAAAACTTTCATAATCCAACATATTATATAGAGTTTAGTTCATACACGTTGTTCAAACCATCCAAAAAATTCTTCCTCGTGTCTTGCCACTATATCCTCTACACCTTCCGTCTTAAGTTTGTCCATGTGCTTACTGTATATAATAATTTATCATATTATTTTACATAACAAAAGTTATAGTTAACCTCATTATCTTTAAAATTATTTAAACCTTTTACAACGACATACCTGATATAGTGATCAATCTCCTGATAATTATTTAGCACGTACCACTGAACTTTACCCAACTCTGTATCAAGTAAATCGTAACCCGTTTGTGCACCCAAGGGTCGTACATTCTGAGAAAACACTTATAGCTCACGAGGAGGCGGAGCAGCAAGATCAGCATTTCGTTCTTGATGAATAAATCGTGTCTCAACACCACGAAGATATAAAGAGCAAAATGTTAACCATTCATCGTGTATATAGGCCTCTACTATTGAACCCTCAGCTCTGGCTTTATTCCCAGCAGTGCGCTTCAGTCGACCTAAATATCTTTCAACTGGATACATCCAACGAAACTATACCGGTCCACCCAAAATTATCTCCTGGGGCAAATGTATTGCTAAATGGACCATGACATCAAAAAATGATGGTGGAAAGATTTGCTCAAATTTACATAGTGTAGTAGCAATGTCTTCTTCCAGTTTCTGCAGCATATCTCGATTCACTACCCGAGCACACAAATCCTTAAAAAACATACACAGTTCGGTTATGGCAACACGTACAGCAGATCTTAGCTTCCCACGAATTCCCACAGGTAATAACTTTTGCAAAAATACGTGACAGTCATGACTTTTCAATCTGCCAATTTTCCAGTCATCAGGGCTTATGCATCTACTGATATTTGAAGCATAACCATCTAGCAACTTCACACCTTGCAACCATTTGCATAAGTCCATCCTCTCCTCCCTTGTCATTATAAAACATGCATGCGGCATGACCACCCTCTCACCTTCCACTTGTAAATGCAGATTATGTTTAATTCTCATTCTCTCAAGATCTTTTCTTGTCTTAATCGTATCTTTCATCTTTTTATTAATGCTCATCAATGTACCCAGTATATTATCACAAATATTCTTCTCTATGTGCATTACATCCAAATTATGTCACAACATGCAGGATGACCAATATGGCAACTTAAAACAAATACTACGCTTTGTCCAATTCAATTCTGCTACGCCTCGTTTTCTTTTGTTCATTCCCCGACCTTTGCCAAAATTGTTCGCTGCCACATGTACCAATTGTTTCAGTATCTCTTCTCCAGACAACTCATTTGGCACAATTCTATCTTCTACTCGTCCATCAAACCTAGCGGATTCTGTTCTCCATGCATGATTTGTTGGTAGATGTGACGCCCCCAAATTCCCACGCACGGACACGGGGAAATCGAGACGTTCGGATGGTGACAACACGGGTCCCCATCCTATCAATGAGTGCCAAGTGTGTGCAAGCAACAGAAGTGCACGAAGAGACACGCAGCGGATAGCAAAGACATATAACTAAGTACCAGAATTTTTTCATAGTTTCATACAAAGCTGTTCAAATCATACATAATAAAATATTACAAATACAAATATTGTTTCAAAGCCAACTCCAAAGCATAGACTCCAACTCAAAACTCCGGTGGAGCCGCATCCTCGGGCTCAGCCTCCTCATCCTCCTCGATCCCTGCACCAAGATCTACGGTACCAAAAATGGTGCCGCAGGTAAGTAAAATCCAAACACCACTAGATAAAAACATATTAAAACTCAAACAATATGCATAAGAGAATGCCAATGCACATGTCCCAAAAGCCATATTTTTTTCACACACGCCAAAAGTCCCATTTGGCCCAAAAACATAGCCTTTCCAAATATCACGCCAAAAGTCCATTTGGCCCATAACATAACCTTTCCAAAAACCGTATGCACCATGAGGTCCCCTAGGGGTTATCCGCACACCCTGGCTCCTGTGCCACACCGCGGGAATCCACCACGCGTATGACACATAAACGAGCGATGCCCAGTTCTGCGCCCCGCGCGTTCGTAGCCAAGCATCCTCTAGCCCTCGCTCCCGTCGTCGCTCAGTTCCTCGCCCCACGCGTTCGTAGCCAAGCTTCGACTCAGGGGACGTCACTCAGTATATTATGCTCCCGAGTGACCAGAGGAGCTCCATCGAGATAATACACTATCCCAGCTTGGGTCGTGGTACACACGCACCCGAAAATCCATTTACGCCAATAAAACATGATTTTCTCAATTCAAATAAAATGCATGTGCATGCACCATGTGAATGCAATCTCAATGCACAACACAACCAACCAACCATGACTCAACAAATCAAGTAACTCTGCCCTCAATCCATCCGAACCCCGAACTCCTCGGACTCAGTCCGGAATCAACCAACCAATCAGATAATTTATTGTAAGAGCAAAATATATTTAAATCTAAAAGTAGAGTTTGGAAAATACTTACAGCGCTATACAGTATTTTTCGAAAGCTCGCGGCGTTACAAACGGCGGAGGAAAAGCAACGTAACAGTGTATTTTACATTGTGGCCATGGGTAATAAATTACCCACTTTCGAACGGGGACAAACCAAGGCACGAAATTGATAGGGAATGGCCTTGAGATATTTATGAAGCTAAAGGAAACGAGTTTTGGCCTTGGGTGGCGGTGGAAACGGCGGAGGAAGCAGAAAAAGCCCAAATCGGAGTTGACCTCGTGGGAGCTGCTTCGGCAACGGATCGAGGCCGAAATTAGGTGGGTTAGGTCGGCAAGAGGTAGAGGAAGAAGCTGTCAAGAGATGGTGGCCGGAGGTGGTGCGACGGCGCCGAAAACGGTAAAAAATCGTGTGGCTTGGAGGAGCTCGTGGTGGCTAACGGCGGCTCGGATGGAGGTGAAACTTGGTGGGGATGTTCATCGGTGAGAGGGGAAGAAAATTGGGTGGGTGGTGTAGGCCACGCCGCTGGCGAGTGGTGGTTCTGGGCGGAGAAAGAAACTGGCTACAGGGGAGAAAAACAGGGCTGGGGCAGCAACTTCAAGCCGTGCGTGGCGGCTAACGGCTGGTCTGATGGCTCTGAAAATTGGTGGGGATGAACTCTGGTGGGAGGGGAAGAAAATGGCGGGGGTGGTGTACGACACAGCCGCTGGACGGCGGAGAAATGGCCGGCCGAAGAAGCAGCGACGGGAAGGAGAAAAGGGAGAAGGCAGCGCGCGGAGAGGGAAAACGGGGAATGTTTGAGCTGTAAAATTGCATATTTTAGTTATTTAAAACCAATTTATTTCAACTGCTTCGTGACATTATTATTGGTTTTAGATGGAAAAATAGTTAATAAGCATAAATTCGAGTTGTGATTTTTTTTATTGATTAATATCATGTTTATGCTTAATTTTATAACTATGATTTAATTAGATAATATTTCCTCACATATATAATATATTTTTATTAATCTATTTTCTTTTTAATTTATTTCAAGTGTTATTTTTATTTCTTTATTTCAGCTTAAATAAAATTCACATTGGATCTGACCAAAAGCGCATACTAATTGAGAGGAATGAAGAGAAGGAAGGATAGCTTTCGGTGGACAAACACATGCGACACAAAGTAAACGAAAGGAGGCTTCTTTCGCGGCAAACCAAAATGGAAATTGCATGCAAACGGAACCACGTTTCAACAAAAAGATAAAAAGAGCCGAAAAATAAGAAAAGAGAGAAAAGAGACGTGGGAGAGTTGGATTTTTCAGCTTGAGAGTTTGGACGTAGAGAGCCATGCATGTTTCGGTGCTTGATTGATTTGAAAGGAAAAGCAGCAGGAAAATAAGATGAAAGCAGCTAGCACATGCAATGCAACTCACGGCACATGAAGGAAATGGACAGCAAACTTGCAAGTCAACAATGCAGAAAATAAAGCAAGCCAAGCACATGCAGAAATAAAGCAAATCGGCACACATGCAGAATTCTCAAACATCAAGTGCAGCAGTGCAGCAGAAAAATAATGCAGGAAAATAGACAGCACCTCCAGCAGAAAAAAGCAGCACATGCAGAAAGAATTCGGACAGCAGCACAAGTAGAAACATGCAGACAGTAACTCACGACAGCCACACATGCAGAAAGTGAAACTTGCAGCTCACGAGCACATGCATCAAAAGGAAAGCAACGTGGACAGCAACCTACGGCAGAGAAGAAACACATGCAAAAAACTCTTAACACACATGCAGCACACAACTCACACACGCAGGACAACAACTCAGCATCATTAACGGATGGTTC
>QGSO01001009.1:0-78550 GCA_011037825.1 Carya cathayensis
CTATCAGTTTATTGTGTATGTTGATGGGTAAGGGAACTACAATTTATGTATGTATGTTATCATATATGTCATGTCATTACATGTTTATCTGTTACGATGATTTATATCTTCTATGAATATTTATCTGTTACAAAATCTTTTATGTCATGCAATGATTGTATGTTATAAGTATGCCATGTTAAGTATGCCATATGATACATGTATCCATGAAATGTTTATGATTAAATCATATTATGCCATTTACAAGTATACGCCATGTTAGAAAAGTATATGATATTAAATAATATCTCATGCATTAAGAACGATAAGACATGTTATGATATGTATAATACGTGGGGCCACAACAACTGTGGAGTACGTATTATATTTATGTTATGTTATTATAATGCGTGGGGCCACAACAACTGTGGAGTACGTATTATATTTATGTTATGTTACTTATAATGCGTGGGGCCACAACAACTGTGGAGTACGTATTATATTTATGTTACTTATAATGCGTGGGGCCACAACAACTGTGGAGTACGTATTATATTTATGT
This sequence comes from Carya cathayensis, assembly GCA_011037825.1. NCBI lineage: Eukaryota > Viridiplantae > Streptophyta > Magnoliopsida > Fagales > Juglandaceae > Carya > Carya cathayensis. The sequence continues at coordinate 542 of QGSO01001009.1, forward strand.
TATGTTACTTATAATGCGTGGGGCCACAACAACTGTGGAGTACGTATTATATTTATTATGTTACTTATAATGCGTGGGGCCACAACAACTGTGGAGTACGTATTATATTATGTTATGTTACTTATAATGCGTGGGGCCACAACAACTGTGGAGTACGTATTATATTTATGTTACTTATAATGCGTGGGGCCACAACAACTGTGGAGTACGTATTATATTTATGTTACTTATAATGCGTGGGGCCACAACAACTGTGGAGTACGTATTATATTTATGTTACTTATAATGCGTGGGGCCACAACAACTGTGGAGTACGTATTATATATTTATTATGAACATTACATGAAGTATGGGGCCACAACAACTGTGGAGCATACACTACATGAGACACAGCAATTGTGACATGTAGAATACGTGGGGCCACAACAACTGTGGAGTACGTATTATGTTTTATGTTACTTGAATACGTGGGGCCACAACAACTGTGGAGTACGTATTAATGCACGTTATTAATCAAGACAATTAAATAAGATTCCAAGTTTATGTTAAGTCAAGTTTCAGATCAAGTTCATGTTATGTTATGCTCACGTACATGTTATGTTCATGTTCATGTTATGTTCCAAGTTCATGTTCACATCATGTTATGTTCACGTTTATGATACGTTCAAGCTCACGTTCATGTTATGTTATGTTCATGTCCATGTTATGTTTCACGTTCATGTTATGTTGATTGTTCATGTTATGTTTTAAGCTTAAGTTCATGCCATGTTAAGTCAAGTTCAGTTCACGCTTAAGTTCTGGTTAAGTCATGCTATATGTCAAGTTATACTATGTTTATGTATGACTATAATTATGCATTTATGCTTTTACTGCCATGCATGCATTTTTAACCTGTGTATAAGTTTTATGTTAACTTACTGAGATTTGTAATCAAATCTCACTGTGGTAGTCCCAACTACCATTCCCCCCGAATGGTAGATCTTGTTACAGGACCCGAAGGAGAATTGGAATCTGACCAACTGAATACAGTCGACTAGGCCACGGTGCGATGTTGATGATGGTATAGTATTTAACTTAGGTTAATACTTACACTTTTGGAGTTGTATCTCAAGTATTCTTTTGATCACAACCATTTTAGACTAGTGTGGTGATCACGGCTTTTTAGTATGCCTTTATGTATGAAATATGTTTCAAGTATTTGGGATATTTTTAGTTTGGTGCATAGTATTGCTAAAGAAAAAAATTATCCGCTGCGAATATTGCATAATGCTAGATGCATGTTAGGAACATTGCATCTTATATGTCATGAACGGGGGCAGGTAACCTTGTGTTGCATGTCTCGACGCTTCAAATGTCCGTTCAATCCCAAGCGGAATTTGGGGGCGTCACAGTGGGCACGACGTGGCTCTGTGCGTGGCCTGCTAATGGTGGCATGGCTTGGTGCCAAGCCTAGGCATGATGTTGGGCACAGGGTGGTGCTGTGTTGTTGCTGTGAGGTTCAGTCAAGTGGCTTGGGTGGTAGTCCTACATGGCCTGAGCTGGTGGCCTGAGCGATGGGTATGCATGGCCCAAGCTGATGATATGGGCGCTAGGGTTGCAAGGCACGAGCTGGAGCCATGCGTTGGATGGCATGCCTGGTGGGCATGCCACTAGCCTTGTTTGCAAGGCATGGGCTGGAGCCGTGCGCTAGATGACGTGCCTTTGAGGGCACGGAACTAACCTTGATGAGTGGTGTTGGGATGCGCATGCATATGCACAGGCGCATGCACAAGGGAATGCGCATGCCTGCACGCAGGGCTACGCACGGCCAGTAGCCTCCATGGGCACTTACTGTGTGTCCGGGCATGAGCCAATGCATGCATGCAGACTAGACATGTGACTATCCTAACCCTCTAAGAGCTGTGTCAAAGTGTGGTTCCGGGCAATCCTCCTACGGGTTGTGACACCCCCTTATTGTCATTTGAAGCCTAGCAACATCTTACTAGACGAAGATTTGGTTGCACATCTTACTATGATCTAAACCATGACTCTTGCTGCTATCAGTTATATGGTACCAGGTGATTATCTAAAACTTGCATATCTATCTCTACTCATATAAATATACATAATATGTGTGTGTGTGTGTGTGTGTAGGTAGTCTTTATGTATAATATTGATATGTGCACAATCTATGTTTTTGTTTGGATTTTTTTCAACTATTAACAAAACTTGAATGTATGTGCTCATGATAAGTTGTAATGTTATTACTTAAAAGAGTATGGATCGGAAGGAATTATTTCTACAAGAGGCACTATGTATAGTTACGGCATTTTACTCATGGAAACTTTCACAAGAAAGAGACCTACGGATGACATATTTTCAGAAGAAATGAGTTTGAAGAGTTGGATAGAGGAATCATTACTAGTACTTTCGGTGACTGACATTATTGATGACAATCTATTGAGCAACGAAAGTGATGATGCTTCCATGGAGGAGCTTTTATATATTCTATTATGAGATTGGCTTTGGATTGCTGTGTAGAGTCACCTGAACAAAGAATTAATGTTAAAAATGTTTCAAACACACTCTGCAAGATCAAACTGAAGTTTCTTCAACATCATACAAATCAAGGAAATTAACGTGGGAGCATGAAGGACTTTGTTTAAGATTGATTCATGCATGTGGCTTCCCAAATAAAATAGATTTGTTGGGGCTACCAAAAAGATATTGCCTGTTGCTCTATTGTGGCAGTAAGTAGACGATAAATTATATATCACTAGAAATGGTGTGGTTCATAATTGCATGACAACTTAACGTGGTACGTCAGATTGTAAACTTATTTTTATTATTTTTGTGGCTATAGGACTTCTAAACAACAAAGAGATTTTATAAAAATAGAGTTATAAAATGACGTTGCTTCATGTAATACGTTAAATTAAGTTTACAATAAAAATGACTTTATAATCTGATATACCGCATATTAAGTAAGATCAATTTATAAATTTACTTTTGTAAAATTCATTTGCGGCTAAAGTAGTTCTCGATGACTAATAATCATGACATCCAATCATGTTCTATCTATCATGTAGATATGATAGCTATAAATTTGTTGTATCATTTTTACCTTTCTACATATCTATGTAATTGATATTTCTGTCGTCCCAAGATGTCGTTTGGATGGTCAATTGAGATCGATGAGTTGAAATAAAAGTTAAAAGTTAAAAATTAAATAAAATATTCTTATTTTAAAATTTTAAAAAATTAAATTATTTATTATATTTTATGTGTGAATTTAAAAAATTATAATAATAAAATAAAATAAAACAATTTCACCTTCCAAATCTTCAAAATACACAAACGATGGAGGGCAACGGGGTTCAAGTCTGAACTCTCAACTTTTGGCACTGAAGTCAATATAGGGTACGTAGTCTGAACTCTATTCTTGCTTGGTCTCAGGTCACTTCAAAATCAATTCTATGGAAAGTTAAGAAGTCTTTAGTCAAACGAAACTGTTATGCCCTTTTCAAAATTATGGGCTAGCTCTCCCACACATGAAGACTTTGAAACCATAGAGAACTTGTGTCTTATTTATTTTATTGACTAGAAAAAGAGTTAATTACCATTACATCTAATCCATTACTTTGAAAAAATTGAGATTCTTATAATTATGAAAAATTTAGACAAAAAAAAAAAAGAGAACAAAAAAAAGAAAGAAGTCTTAAATTTGGCCCAAAAACCATTACACGTTTTTTTTCCATTCGAAAACGAGTAATGCTGGTACGTATAGTTGTAGAATGCGAAAATTTAGTATAATTGCATTGAAGTTGCGTGGAAGTTTTGGTTTCATAATGGAATTGAATGCTGCCAAGAAAAACACACAGGAAAAGAGCCATGCGCGTAAGATTGCTTGCTGCTCACTGTCAAGACATTCAATCAAGCAATTTTGTCAATAGCTACCCACTTGCTTCAGTCTTCATCAGTAGTATCTGATTGGGAGTGATCTGGAAATGTGGGATATTTGACTCCTATTTTCTTATGATTTTTTATCCACCCATATGCACGTTAATCCAATACTCAAACAAGAAAATGGAACCAGAGAACCAATTCACTTATTGGGAAATTTCACAAATGTGGCTAGATAGTTAATTAGCTTTAATTTTTTAATGGTCCATTAACTTTGGGTGCCATATATATATAAATACTAATTCCTCTACCTGATCATGAGATACATCACTCATGGATAGAGTACTCCTTTGCGTGATAGTGCTTTTGGTACGATGTTACAATATGGCTATCTTAGTTGATGCAACCATTTCAAATATTGCCACGGATCAATCTGCTCTTCTTGTCTTAAAGTTTGGTATTTCTCATCCCGACCCTGCATATCATAATATTCTAGCGAGCAATTGGTCCCCAATACATCTGTTTGCAATTGGATTGGTGTCACTTGTGGTTCTAGACATCACCGAGTCATAGCCTTAAACCTTTCTTACATGGGTCTCGAGAGTACCATTCCTCCACAGATAGGAAACCTTTCGTTTCTTGTTAGTTTAACACTGAGAAACAATAGTTTTCATGGCTATGTGCCCAGTGAGTTGTCTCATCTTTACCGGTTGAAAAACTTGGACTTTGGATTCAACAACTTCAGTGGAGAAATCCCATCATCTTTGGGACTATTATCCAAATTTCAAAATTTGTTTCTACTTGGCAATAGATTCACAGGTGCTATCCCACAATCCTTATCGAACATGTCTTCCTTGGAAATGATTGGTTTGGCCTTCAATGAGTTCTCGGGTTATATACCTCCCTCCCTCTTCAACATATCTACCTTGCAAGCAAATTGATCTTGGAGTTAATAAGCTTTCGGGTCCGATGCCTTCTATTTTGTTTAACATGCCTTCCCTGCAATCGATTGATCTCTCCTCCAACGAGCTCTCAGGGAGACTTCCAACGGATACGTTTAATCAGCTTCCCAACTTACAAAGGCTTCAACTTGCTTATAACAGATTTTATTAACTACTGAGCATTCTTGATTCTGCAATAATCTCAGAATCAGCCCTACTAGAAAAATGGTTCTCTGCTCCTATCATGGTATTGACGGCCTCAGGAGAGAAGATTGATGGTTGATGCGTCAATAGTTCCTGATTCAAGTCTGGAACATTAGTGGAAGAGAATTGTTCGGCCATTCTATCGTTATGGAAAAATAGAACTCAGGTCAAGAAGCGATGTTTTTTTTTTGTATTCGATAGGTGAAAATGATCATTTTTTTTATAGAAACTCAGAGCCTTCAATCCCGTTTGTCAACAACATCAGACGATTGTTTAAATCTCTAGCTGCACTAAATTCATAGAGTTAGGCCTCGAGGCTTTGCAGCATTTGTCGAGTCACGGACGGCTCCTTTTTCAACTATCTACAGTGTCTATTAACGCACCGTTTTCTTCAGTCCATTTACTTGCTGCCGATCCTTTTTAATGATGCCAAAAGGGGGAGAAGTTTTAGACTAGAACATTAACATTGTTTAAATTACTAAACTTGTTATATATGCTTGGAATTATATTTATATTTTTGCTTGAAAAACTAACGCACATTCTCATGGGGAGCTTAAGTATTAATACAGGCTTCAGATTCTATCAAGTATTTGTCATCATCAAAAAGGGGGAGATTGTTGAACCTAAGGTTTCAAGTTTTGTGTAATTATATATTTACACATGGATTTTGATGATAACAAATGAATTCAAAGAATGAAGGAGTCTCAAGCTCAAGTTGTCCACACAATGGAGTCAAGCACATCAAGGAACCAAGCATGAGCAAGAAGGAAACAAGTTCACATTAAAGTCATAGAGAAATGTTGTAAATCTCTTAAAATTCGAAATTAGGATTAAGGCTCAAAAATTAATATTTTATCATAAAGCATTAAAATACATTTTCCACATGTGCATGAATATTTTGAAAATTAAATTTGAAAATTTTGAAAGATAATTGATTGTCATCTTTCACATGTGCATGCCATGATTAAAGGTTTGAACTTTGAAAATATTAAAGATGATTGATTGTCATCTTTCACATGTGCATGTTTTATTTGAATATTTTCAAAAGTGATTGATGTTTTTCTTGACTTATGCAAAAGGAAGATGTCTTTGTTTGAAAATTTTGAAAAGTAAAGTGTGCTCCTTTTGTCATATGCAAAAAGTAAAAGATTAGGTTTGAAATTTTTGAAAAGCAAAGTGTGCTCCTTTTGTCATATGCAAAAAGTAAAAGATTAGGTTTGATTTTTTTGAAAAGCAAAGTGTGCTCCTTTTGTCATATGCAAAAAGTAAAAAGATTAGGTTTGAATTTTTGAAAAGTGAATGATGATGTCTTTGACATGTGAATCTTTTTAAATTTGAATATGAAGTCTCATATGCCTATAAATAGATCATTTGAGAGCTTCACATTCACAACACCAAGAGCATACAACATTCATTCAAAGCTTTCATTCTCTCTTCTCTAAGCATTGAGCCTTAACCCTTATTCATTTTGAGAGATATAGTTTGTGCTGTATTGTTCTTATTTCACTCATTGAGGAGTGTTTTCTGATAACCTACCCACTATCAATTCTTGTATCAGTAAAAGGTGTGTATAACCCTTGTGCGTGTAGAAAGTGTTCTACACAGGGAATAGTTGAATCACCACGTGTAAGGTGATTGCAAGTGTAGAGGGTGTTCTACACGGATCCTTTATAGCGGTGTTGTTCAAAGGTATAATAGGTTTCTATCTCCATCTGAATGAGGTTGAATAGTGAATTTGGGGATCCTCAAGGGGTGGCTTGAGGCGAGGACGTAGGCAGTGGGGCCGAACCTCGTTAACATACTGAGTTTGATTCTCTCTTACCCTTACTCTTTATATTTATTGCTATTTCATATTTTGTTTATATTTTATATTATACATTTGATTTATAATTGTCATTTTTTTAATACAACTTAATTCACCCTCCCTCTTGTGTTAGTATCTGGGCAACACTTTCTAACCTTGTGGGTGTCTCTAGTCTTTCCTCTATGTAGGTACCTCTCCCACCAACTACCTTCATGTCACATGAGATTGGAGCCATCCCTATCCCACCATTGACTACCATGAATGTGCCTCATTTGGCTTCAACAACAATCAAGCTTCCTACTACATGACATTATGGCCTTCCTTATCTTGCTTACTCTCTTTCTTGTCCCTTGATCCATCTAACTTGGATCCTCCTTGACACAACATGGTAACTCGGTTTGAGGTTGGGGTTTACAAACCCAACCCAAAGTACACTCACTACCACTCTTTCGTTGACCTTACCAAGCAGCCCAAGACAATTTACTCTACCCTTAACCATGCTGGATGGACCAAAGCAATGTAAGATGAAATCAAAGTCCTTCATGACAACAACACTTGGACACTCTTGTCTTGCACTCTCAACATGGATGTTATTGGGTACAAGTGGGTCTTCAAGACCAAAATCCATGCTAATGGTACCCTTGATTGGCTGAAAACATGCCTTGTTGCCAAGGACTTCCATCAAATTGATGGTGTCAATTACACAGAGACGTTCTCTCCTGTGATCAAGCCTAGCACCATATGGATCGTCCTTTGTATTGCTCTTATCCACTTTTGGGAATATAGCCAACTTGTCATCAAGAATGTCTTCCTTCAGGGTGACCTTTAGAAAGTCATTTTTATGGAGCAACCTCCAGGTCTTATCCGTCCTCTATTTTTCTCTCATGTTAGCAGGTTAAACAATGTCTTATATGTGGATGATATTCTCCTCACGGGTTCAAACCCCACACATCTCAATACATTCATTACTGCTCTTGGTCAACAATTTGCCATAAAAGATCTCCCTTGCATCCTACCTGTGGGCGAGTGGAGGGGAAATCCTTTGGCCTTAGCATGTTGGCTACTCTTCCTTTGACTGTTGCTTTAGAAGTCATGCCCGCGGGGCTACAAGAATTGTCTTGGAGGTTTGGTTTATCTCTGTGCAAGGCTTCTTTCCCTTACGCTCTAGAGGAAGGCTCGGGGAGCACTTCTTTGATGAGGTTGAGGGCAGCCAAGTGGAAATACCACAGCTAGCATGAATGGTTGACCAATAGGGGGAAGGTACGCCGCGATGTTCTCCTCCCCCAGAAGAACTTCTGAGTGGACAACAAGGGGGCGCTCTTCTGCCTACTCTTTAACGATGGCAATACAGCGTAGCTCCTTGGATGTGGCTGTCAGTCGCATGGCCTTGTTGTTGGGAATGACCAACTAGTCTCTGATCGACAACTTGGGATGGCCAATTTGCTCAATGGGGAACTCCCACCCCTGGTCGGACACGAAAAAGGTAGTAATCACCTGGGAAGCGAGGGAAGATCACCCAGAGTGAAGGATGGTCGAACACCTCACATCAAAGGAACTAGTCTTAGATAACCTTGAGTGGACAGGAGAGCGCAAGTCATGATCTTCTAGCGAGAGAAGAAGGAAGAACCAATTACATGCATCCTTTGGTAGGACAAGGGAGGGGATCACACCGCATTAAATGCGCCCCTTAGAGGGTCACACCACATTAAAAGCACCCCCTCTAGAGGGCCACGCCATATTAAAAGCACCGCCTCTAGAGGGCTACGCTGCATTAAAAGCACCATCTCCAGAGAGCCACGCCACATTAAATAAGTATGGCTGAAGAAGTTACGGGAAGGAAACCTCTCCTTGCCACAAGGTATGAGCACCTGATCCCAGAAACTAGGTATAAAATCGACTCCCAAGAATCGGGATTGAGGTTAGACTCTCTGAACTCTCTCTGTTGGCTTAAGCACTCTACTATGGATATACTAACTTTAGCATTGGAGACTTTCTAGCCATCACCCTGGCAACCATCTCGCGGTGTTTTCTTTGTGTTCACAGGCTCAAGACTAAAGACCCAAGCAACTGAGGATTTGGGCCAAAGGCATATGAAACACGAAGTTAACAGAAACAAAAAATGCAATTGTAGCGAGAAGAATATGTTTTGCGAGAGGCCAAAATCGTAATTTGGACATGTATATAGAGTCGTACGTGTGGGCCCATTTCCGAAGACATGCAAATCTCCACAATAAGTGACATATTGTGGAGCCACAAGTCAAGAAGCATTTCTAGTGTTTATCTTATGTCCGTCGCTATTGTCATGCATATAGGTAAATAAATCACATTATTTACAACATACAGTAATAATCGCCACAATGAAGTTATTGCATTGAAATCTGCGGAATATTACGATGACTTTAGATCACCACAATTACTAGATAGTTGTGACATTTATCCCATATGTCAGTAATAGATTATAGCAGTTGTGTCAGAAAATATGATTTTGGCGATGGAACTTGTTGTCTGGAAATTTAGTTTTGCAACGAAGATTAACTCACGTGGAGGGAGGGGGGGAGGGGGTTGTTCTAGGCTTCTTTCTACCTTAATTTGTTTCTTTTTTGTTCATTAGTTATACATACTTAATTTATAAATGAGTACCATGCATGTCTGCAATACAGTAGTTTAATTAGAAATCAAGTTGGAAACATCATAGATTAACACTGTTGGTCAACACGAGAAAGTCATAAATTAGTGGGAATGTTAGGTTAGGAAGTAGCGAACCAAAATATATATAATTATGTGAATGAAAACAATAATTTTGGATCATCCACCACCACCAAATATGATATACTAACTGATGAACAGTATTGGCTCTATCCAGAAGTTTGCCAACTGGCCATGTGAACAAAACTAGGCCATAATATTAATATATTTGATGGAGATCAATAGCTAGCTGCTGGCCAGGTGGCTTGTTTAATAGTCAACTATATTAATATCTTTGAAGTCTTAGATATATTAATAATGATATGCTGATTTGAATGCATTATTATCCATATTTGTGAATGACAGGTGAAATAGGAAATCTATAAAACTTAAGAGTTGCTTGGTATCACAAGTGGTGGTTTTGCTGGTCCAATTCCATTGGAGATATTCAATATCTCAACAATACAATATATTGGAGCCACATTAAATGATCTTTCAAGCCATCTTCCATCAAATATGGGAAATTTCCTTCCAAACCTTCAGCAGCTATATCTTGGGGCAAATCAACTTAGTGGAATAATTCCCAATCCTATCTCCAATGCTTCACTACTCATTGAATTAGAGTTGGCTTACAACTCATTCTCATGCTTAATACCTAACCCACTTGTAATTTAAGGTTCCTCTGGCTACTCAACCTAACAAGCAATAATCTAACTCTTGAATCTTATACTCCAGAGTCAAGCTTTTTCTCTACCTTGTGAAATTTAAGATACCTTGAAATGTTACTTTTGTTGGATAATCCACTAAATGGCATCTTTCCTAGTTATGTTAGAAATCTCTCTACTTCTCTTAAGTACTTTGGAATAGGTCATTACAGTATAAATGACAACATTCTGAAAGAAATTGGCAATTTAAGTAGCTTGATGACTCTGCTGCAAGATAACAATCAATTTGCCAAACCTATTCCAACTACAGTGGGGAAATTGAACAAGCTTGAAGCTTTATACCTTAAAAATAACAAACTTGAAGGTTCGATCCCCCCTAATCTTTTTAATTTGGAGAGCTTGGTTGAATTAAATTTAACTAGTAATGAGCTCACTGGAGGCATTCCTGCATGGGAAATTTGAAATCTTTAAGAAATCTTTACTTAGCCTTCAACCAGTTAACTTCTATGGTTCCCTTAAGCTTGTGGAACCTTTTGTATATCTAGATGGCTCTCTCCCGATAGAGATGGGGGAATATGAAGGTCTTAAGAATATTAGATTTATCAAGAAATCAGTTATCAGGTGATATCCCAACAACAATCGGTGGACTCAAAGATCTAGTTAATCTCTCCTTAGCCTACAATCGATTAGAGGGATCAATTCCTCAAGCATGTGGAGAATTGGTAAGCTTGGAATTCTTGGATCTTTCCAATAATAAGTTATCTGGTGAGATTCCCAAGTCCTTAAAAACACTTTTATATCTGAAATATTTTAATCTCTGCTTAACTGAAATTAAAATCCCACCAGATGCATGTCTACCAAAATCTCTACTTCTTTAATTTACGATCCAATTTTGAACAAAACCGATCATCTTCAAAAACAATTACAATTTAATTGGACTTGTAGATTTAATATATGTAATATGATTTTAACAAGAACGTACACTATATGATCAACTAGATTATAAGTGTCATTAACGAATATATATGACTAAATTAAACTTAAACGTCGAATTCGATTCAGATCATGAAAAGGCCAGCAAGAACGAACCGATCATGTGAAACTACTAATTATTTGAAACTTAAGTTGATTCAAAAGCTACCACGTAAGTTTTCTTCGAGTGTAAAATCTACGACATGTTGTGTGGAAGTTTTGGTTTCGTAATGGAATTGAATGCTACGAAGAATGACAATTAAACAGGAAAAGAACCATGCGCGTACGATTGCTTGCTGCTGACCGTCAAGTGTCAAGACAATCAATCAAGCAATTTTGTCAATAGCTATGCCCACTTGCTTCAGTCTTCATCAGTCGTCTCTGATTGGGAATGATCTGGAAATTTTGACCTGTCTTTCTTTCAAAGGTGCATGGTTTTTAGTTTAGGTCTAAGGAACATTAATTGTACGTCTTTGATGAATTTCCAAGGTGATCAAGAGACCAATACTCGAAGAAGAAAATGGAACCAGTATTAATTAGGTACATACGATCAAACGATCTCAAGTCATTATTCGTCAACTCCCCTGCTATGTAATTATCCTCTTAATTTTTTAATGCTCCATTAACTTTGAGTGCCATATATATATAAATACTAATTCCTCTACCAGATGAGATACATAACTCATGGATAGAGTACTCCTTTGTGTGATACTGCTTTTGGTATGATGTTACAATATGGCTATCTTAGTTGATGCAACCATTCCAAATATTGCGACAGATCAATCTGCTCTTCTTGCCTTAAAGTTTGGTATTTCTCATCCCGATCCTGCATATCATAATATTCTAGCGAGCAATTGGTCCACCAATACATCTGTTTGCAATTGGATTGGTGTCACTTATGGTTCTAGACATCACCGAGTCATAGCCTTGATCCTTTCTTACATGAGTCTTGAGGGTACCATTCCTCCACAAATAGGAAACCTTTCATTTCTTGTCAGTCAAGGCTAAGAAGCAAAAGCTTTCATGGCTCTGTGTCCAACGAGTTGTCTCGTCTTTATCAGTTGGAAAACTTGAACTTTGAATTCAACAATAGATTCACAGGTTCAAGTCTGAACTAAACTTTTGGCACTAAAGTCAACATAGGTACGTAGTCTGAAGTCTATCTATTTAGACATTTATATATAATTCTATTTAGTATTCAACAAACAATTCATTTTATTTTATTTTTCTTCTTTTCATAATAAATATATAGTGTATAGATAATGAATAGACAACTTAATTAGCTTAATAAAAATAAAATAAATAAAAAACAATTAAAATATATAAAATATATAACCAATGATAAGTAGCATCCACATATATATATATATATCTGTATAGCAGTACCCATGAATGATCCTAGTCTACTTTATTGGAACTCCAGCACATGGCCATGAACGCCGATCCCCCACTCTTTGAAAATAAGATGGTAAAAAAAAATCAGCAATTGTATGTACGTAGGGGGAGCTTAGATGTTGAGATGAGAATTTTGAGTTTGAGTTTAGAGTTTAAAATATTAGTTTTAGTAATATTATTGTATTGGGATTTGAAAAAGTTGTATTGGGAATTTGAAAAAGTTGAATTATTTATTATATTTTGTATGGGGATTTGGAAAAGGTGTAATGATGAGATGAGAATTTTGAGTTTGAGATGAGAAATTTTGATTACCAAACCTGCCCGTAGTCTGTATTGATATGGCTCAAATCGGAGTAGAGTTACGTGTCGTTTGGATAGGAAAAATATTTTATTTTATTTTATTTTATCATTATAATTTTTTTAAATTTTTATATAAAATATAATAAATAATTTAATTTTTTTAAATCTTAAAATAATAAAAATATGAAAAAAATATTCTAATAATATTTTATTCAACTTTAATTTTCATTTCAATTTATTTTTATCTCCTCTCATTTCGAATTCGATTCAGATCATGAAAAGGCCAGCAAGAAGGAACCGATTATGTGAAACTACTAATTATTTGAAAATTAAGTTGATTATTCAACAGCTATCGCGTAAGTTTTCTTCGAGTGTAAAATCTACGACCCGTTGTGTGGAAGTTTTGGTTTCGTAATGGAATTGAATTCTACGAAGAAACACAATTAAACAGGAAAAGAGGCATCCGCGTACGATTGATAGCTAGCTTGCTGCTGACTGTCAAGTGTCAAGACAATCAATCAAGCAATTTTGTCAATAGCTATGCCCACTTGCTTCAGTCTTCATCAGTCGTATCTGATTGGGAGTGATCTGGAAAAGTGGGATACTGACTCTTATTTTCTTTTGCTTTTTTATGCCCCCATATGCACGTTAATCCAATACTCGAACAAGAAATTGGAACCAGATAAACTAATTCATTTATGAGGAATGATACACAACTTTTTAATATTTTATATTTTTATTTTTTTTTAATTTTTTAACATTTTTTTAATATTTTTTTTGAATTTATTCTTTTTAAATTAATTTAATTCTTTTATTCATTATTTATATATTAAATATTTGATAAAAGATAAAATAATAAAATTAAAAAAAAATGTAGAGTGTAGAATATATATGAATAGTAGGAGGTTGTGAAGATTTTTTCTTCACTTATTGGAAAATTTCACTAGTGTGGCTAGATAGTTTTTTTTTTCTTTATGATAAAAAAAGCTTGATAGCATTCATTCATAAACGAAGTTACAACTGTGACTTATCAATACAGGAGAACCAGACTATAAGTCAACTAACGCAACTGCTCATGAGCTTCCCCGTCAACAAATTTCTTTGTGACGGACATTGTCTAAACTTCTACACATTCTCTCTTAACAACAGTCAAAAGAGAAAGCGTTCTGTCAAAACAGAGCTAAAACAACCTGTCTTCCAAAGAAGAAAGGTACAATCACACTCCATCCTCCCAAAGAGGAGGAGTACAACACACTCTCACCTCCCAAGGAGGAAGAGAACCAACACCTACATCCTCCAAAAGAGAAGTAGGACAAAGCCCGTACCCGCCTAAACGGGACGGGAGACACCAAACCCCACCAAACACTGCAAAGCGGAGGGGGGACCACATCATTCGGACAAAAATCCGAAGGTACTATTTTATTTTTATTTTTTATTTTTATAACAGAAAAGAAAAAACCAGACAACAAAAAATCCGAAGGAGACACTGTGGCGCGTGCATCACACGCACCACTCTGGGAGAGGACCGACAGCCGATCGTGGAAGAGTCTGACTCACAGACCCCAGAAACATCGCTCGTGGCGTTAGCAGAGAGCTTCCCGGCGGCGCGTGGATCACACGCGCCTGAACACCGGGACCTTCAAACCGCGTGTGCGGATCAACCGCCTCTTCGTTTGCCGCCGTATTAGGTAGCCGTGAAGATCAGAGGCTAGGCTACGCCATGGAGAGCCGCGTGGTAGGCGATGGTCACCTGATTATTCCAGATCTACTAATCTCCCTTATTCGGCTTGAAAACAGGAAAAAAAAACACAGAAAAAGCAAAAAAAACCCACGGAGGGGGGGGGGGGGGGGGGGGAGAGCGGCGGGGGGAAGGAGGGAGGAGGAAGGGAGCCGAAGCTCCCACCCCCTCTAGCCGAAAGCTACGGTGGTTGTAGTTGTATAAACACGAGTAGTGTGGCTAGATAGTTAATTAGCTCGGCCGTACGTGTCCACCGATCTCTGCTTAACCGAAATTAAAATCCCACCAGATGCGTATGTCTACCAAAATCTTTACTTCCTTGATTTACGATCCAATTTTGAACAAAACTGATCATCTTCAAAAACAATTACAATTTAATTGGACTTATATATTTCATATATGTAATATGATTTTTACAAGAACGTACGTACACTTGATAAGATTCGAATGCGATTCAGATCAAGAAAAAGCAAGAACGAACCGATCATGTTAAACTACCAATTATTTGAAACTTAAGTTGATTAATTCAACAGCTAGCAAATAAGTTTTCCTCGATCGAGTGTAAAATCTACGCCCTGTTGTGTGCAAGTTTTGGTTTTGTAATGGAATTGTATGCTTCGAAGAAAGACGAACAGGAAAAGGGCCGTGCTAGTACGATTGCTTGCTGCTGACTGTCAAGACAATCAATAGCTACCCACCCACTTGCTTTAGTCTTCATCAGTCGTCTCGCAGTATGGACAACTGGGATATTAACTCCTGTTTTCTTTTGCTTTTTTATGCACCCATACGCACCTTATACTAATATTATTATATTAAAATATTAATTTTGAAATTTTTATTTATTTTAATTTAAATATTTATTTGTAAAATTTAACTTCTTAACGTCCATATTATTTCAATCAATAAAATTTTGTAACGGTCAAATTTTTTATAACGATCATATTTATTCAACTTAATATTGATGAAAACTAAAATTTGGTCAGTGAAATTGATGAAAATTAAAATTATTGTAATTTTATTGAGTCCACTACTAATACTCTTAGAGCATCTATGATAGATTAGCTAAATGTAAAATAAATATACTTTTTAGTTATTAGGAGTCTAGGACAATAAAATTGTCCATATTGATTAGGCAAAGTGTAGCTATAATAACTTTTAGCTACAATAATTCTAAAACTAAAACCAAATAATTAGCTCGGCCGTACGTGTCCAGCGAGAGTCAAGTAATTCCATCTTTGCTTAACCGAAGTTAAAATCCCACGAGATGTCTACCAAAATCTATACTTCTTTTAATTTACGATCCAATTTTAAACCAAACTGATCATCTTAAAAAACAATTACAATTTAATTCGACTAATTATAGATTAGTAGGGCCATTAATGAATATATATGATTAAATCACTAAAAAAAACTAATTTTTATAATCAATTTATTACAACTAAAAGACTATTTATAACTAATTTTAACTGAAAATAGTCATTTCATTAAAATTAACTGATTGCAAATAAGTAATTTTCTTATAGTGAATTAAACTTAAACGTCGTCGAATTCGATTCAGATCATGAAAAGGCCAGCAAGAACGAACCGATCGTGTGAAACTACTAATTATTTGAAAATTAGTTGATTATTCAACAGCTAGCGTAAGTTTTCTTCGAGTGTAAAATCTACGACCCGTTGTGTGGAAGTTTTGGTTTCGTAATGGAATTGAATGCTACGAAGAAAGACAATTAAACAGGAAAAGAGGCATCCGCGTACGATTGATAGCTAGCTTGCTGCTGACTGTCAATTGTCAAGACAATCAATCAAGCAATTTTGTCAATAGTGATCTGGACAAGTGGGATATTAACTCTTGTTTTCTTTTGCTTTTTTATGCACCCATACGCACGTCATACTAAAATGAAAAAATCTTCACAATCTCTTATTATTCACACATACTCCATATTCTATATTTTTTTTTAATTTTTATTATTTTATCTTTTATCAAATATTTAATATATAAATAATGAATAAAAGAATTAAATTAATTTAAAAAGAATAAATTCAAAAAAAAATATTAAAAAAATATTAAAAAATTAAAAAAAAAGTGGAGTGTGGAATGTTGAGAGGTTGTGTAGTATTCCTCCCCGTGAATTTCCAAGGTGATTAAGAAAATGGTCCCAGCATTAATTAGGTACATGCATATGATCACAACTCTTGAGTCAATATTATTCGTCAACTCCTGTACTCTTTAATTATCCTCTTAATTTTTTAAAGCTTAACTTTGAGTGCCATATATATATATATAATATAAATACTAATTCCTATACCTCATGAGATACATCAATCATGGATAGAGTACTCCTCCTCCTTTGTGTGATACTGCTTTTGGTACGATGTTACAATATGGCTATCTTAGTTGATGCAACCATTCCAAATATTGCCACAGATCAATCTGCTCTTCTTGCCTTAAAATTTGGTATTTCTCATCCCAGCCCTGATCATAATATACTAGCGAGCAAGTGGTCCACCAATACATCTGTTTGTAATTGGATTGGTGTCACTTGTGGTTCTAGACATCATCGAGTCATAGCCTTGAACCTTTCTTACATGGGTCTCGAGGGTACCATTCCTCCACAGATAGAAAACCTTTCGTTTCTTGTTAGTTTAACTCTGAGAAACAATAGTTTTCATGGCTATGTGCCCAGTGAGTTGTCTCATCTTTACCGGTTGAAAAATCAACAACTTCAGTGGAGAAATCCCATCATCTTTGGGACTATTATCCAAACTTCAAAATTTGTTTATACCTGGCAATAGATTCACAGGTGCTATCCCACAATTCTTATCGAACATGTCTTCCTTGGAAATGATTGATTTGGCCTTCAATGGGTTCTCGGGTTACATACCTTCCTCCCTCTTCAACATATCTACCTTGCAAGCAATTGATCTTGGAGTTAATAAGCTTTCGGTCCGATGCCTTCTATTTTGTTTAACATGCCTTCCCTGCAATCGATTAATTTCTACTCCAACGAGCTCTCAGGGATTCTTCCAACGGATACGTTTAATCATCTTCCCAACTTACAAAGGCTTCAACTTGCTCATAACAGATTTTATGGCGGACTTCCATCCACTTTGTTCAGCTGCAAACAGCTGCAATTTTTCTCGATGCGGAGTAATCATTTCACCGGAAGAGTACCGCCGGCAATCGGAAACTTAACCATGCTTATGAATTTGTACCTTGCCGAAAACAACTTTACTGGTATGTTAATTTAGTCATTAATTATATGTAATTTGTGCATTACAATCATGGAAAGCATCATTGATTAGCAGATGTACGTACGTACAAAACTGATTGTTTTCGGATTGGTCCCCTTTCAATTGAATGCATGTGCAAGCTAGCTATATATATAATTACTGATCAACACATGCAGGCCAGAAAACTAGAAATATATAATCTGTTCATTACTACTGTTTTTTTTTTTTTAATAAAAAAAATTGTTCATAGATATATTTTTTATTTATATTTTTCCAATACAAACTATATATTTTGTACAGTACTGTATTCCATGCTCACTAGAATTTTAAACTAAGATCGAAGCTGTACTAATTAAGTTAAAAGAGATAATAATTACCACCGGTTCGTTTTAATTCATTGGAGAAAATGTAATTATCTCTCTGTATAATTACATATATATAATTCATTGCGAACAATACTCAAGGTTAGATTTCATGAAGAGTGTACCACACCTATAGAGGTTGTAGCCCAACAAAATGTCCCGGGAAGCGGCCATTTGGCCTTTTTTTTTTTCATATATTTTGTTATACCTTTAAATATTTAAAAAGAAATTCACAATATCATTAAAAAAAATCTTCCTTAAACACTATTTAAAAAATAAAATAAATACCTATCAGAACCACTTTTGGATCCATTATCGGTGGATTTAACGTTTTGCTTTCTTGGGTTGTTAATATATATGATTTACAGAATCTTTTTTTTTTTTCTTTTTGGCTGAACTAACGTACTCCTGATTATTCATATTGTGGCAGGTGCAATTCCGAATGAAATTGATTATCTGCAAAACTTGAAGGAGCTCAATATCGGAGACAATCATTTCTCTGGACCAATTCCGTTTGAGATTTTCAATATCTCAACATTACAAATCATTGGAATGTCTTCGAATAATCTCTTTGGTCCTCTCCCATCAAATCTAGGTCTTTTCCTTCCAGAACTTCAGAAGCTTCTGCTTGGGGGAAATAAACTCAATGGAACAATTCCCAGCTCCATCTCCAATGCATCACAACTCACTCATATAGAGTTGTCTGTGAACTCATTCTCTGGCTTCATTCCAAATACAATTGGTAATTTAGGTTTCCTCGAGTATCTCAACTTAGAATTCAATAACTTGACTATTGGATCTTCAGATATGAATAGCCTTTTCTCTTCTTTGTCAAATTGCATATATTTGGAAATATTATCTTTTACAGAAAATCCACTAAATGCTATCCTTCCCAATTCCATTGGAAATCTCTCCACTTCTCTTCAGAATTTTTTTTTGGGTGGTTGCAATATCAAGGGCAGCATTTTCCAAGATATTGACAATTTCAGTAGCTTGACAATTTTGGACTTAGGGAGCAATGAGTTGGTTGGACAGATTCCAACTGCATGGGGGAAATTGGGAATGCTCCAAGGTTTGTACCTAGATAATAATAGATTGCAGGGTCCCATCCCATCAAATCTCTGTCATTTAAAGAGCTTGTCTGAGTTATATTTAGGAGGCAATGAGCTAGTTGGACAAATTCCTAGATGCGTAAACAATCTAGCTTTGCTAAGAAAGCTTTACTTAGGCTCAAACAAATTAACTTCTACGATTCCTTTGAGCTTGTGGAGCTTGACAGATTTATTGGAGGTTGACCTATCATCGAATTCTCTAAGTGGCCCCCTCTCATTAGAGCTTGGAAATTTGAAGGTACTGACACAGTTGAATTTATCAAACAATCGATTATCGGGGGATATCCCGATGACAATTGGTAGTCTCAAAGATCTACATATTCTCTCCTTAGCTGGAAATCAATTAGAAGGTTCAATTCCTAAATCATTTGGTGATTTGGTAAGCTTGGAGCTCTTGGATATTTCTGGTAATAATTTATCTGGAGAGATTCCCAAAACCTTAGAAGCACTTGTATATCTTAAATATCTGAATGTCTCATCCAATAGACTGCGAGGAGAAATTCCTACAAGAGGACCATTTATAAACTTCTCGGCTGCATCATTTATGTCTAATGATGCACTTTGTGGTGCTCCCCAATTGCAAGTTCTCCCCTGCAAAAAAGATGCTTCTCAATCAAGAAGGTCCAAAATAAGGCATATACTAACATTTTTACTACCTGCAGTTGTGTTAACATTAATACTTGTGGCATCCCTCATATTAATCTCAAAAAAATGCCAAAAGGAGTCAACAGGTTCGATAGACTTGTCTCCTTTAGCACCATGGAGAAGAATTTCTCACCATGAGCTTCTACGAGCAACAGAAGGGTTTAATCCAAATAAGTTGATTGGAGAAGGGAGTTTTGGGTCTGTGTACAAAGCAACTTTCTTGGATGGTAAGGATTTTGCAATAAAAGTTTTGAATTTGCAAATAGAAGGGGCATTTCATAGCTTTGATGTAGAGTGTGAGGTACTAAGTAATATTCGCCATCGGAATCTTGTGAAAATTATTAGTGCTTGCAGTAATATCGACTTCAAAGCCATTGTATTGGAATACATGCCTAATGGGAACTTGGAGACTTGGCTTTATTCTAGTGACCGCTTTTTGAGTATGTTACAAAGGCTAAACATAATGATTGATGTGGCGACGGCACTAGAATACCTTCATTTCGGTTACTCAAAAACTATTGTGCACTGTGATTTGAAGCCTAACAATATATTGTTGGATGAAGATATGGTTGCACATGTTGCTGATTTTGGAATAGCCAAGCTCTTGGGAGATGAGGATCTTATAAAGCGAACCATGACCCTTGCTACTATTGGGTATATGGCACCAGGTGATCTTATCATGCTAATTTTGAATTCCATTAATCATAGAATATTGATTTATACGCTTCAAATCCTTTAAATTTTTCTTTTTTCTTTTGTATAATGCAGAGTATGGATCTGAAGGGATTGTTTCTATTAGAGGCGATGTATATAGCTATGGCATTTTACTGATGGAAACTTTCACGAGAAAGAAGCCTATAGATAACATGTTTGTTGAAGAGATGAACTTGAAGCACTGGGTAGAGGAATCTCTAGCTGATCTCTCCATAGTCGAAATCATTGATGCCAGTTTGCTGGGAGACGAAAGATATAAGGATGCAGTTACGATGAATAGCGTATCATCTATCATGGGACTAGCTTTGGACTGTTGCGTAGATTCACCTGAAGAGAGAATCAATACAAGAAGTATTCCAATAGCATTGAACAAGATCAAATCCAAGTTTCTACAAGATTTTCAAAGAACTTGATCATTTTAGATACATGTTGATATGCTTAATTTGTCTGCGACTCTTCTTTAGTTAATGTTTGTTCCTTTCCAAACATTACAATAGTGACTCTCATCTTTAAGATAAATACTTGTTTTGTGTGGATATTTTTGTACCTATCGTTGATCTTTTATAGAATATGATGATGACATGATTTTATTATTGATATATAAATAGCACCAATGGATATTCGAATATTAGAAAAAATGATACATATACAATCTTTTGTTCAGCTATATTTTAAATGAGAAGTATTTTTATAAAAAATATACAAATATAACATCACTTTATATAAATATCCTCGTTTTTAAATACTATTATATAAAAGGTTGTAAAAAAAATTATTTTGAAACACCGATAAGAAAATAAAAGGGTAAAAAAGGGCAAAAATTTTAAAAGTAAAAGTGGGTCTCTCCTTCCTTAAATATTGCCATACCGAAACACATGAGGTGAGAACTTGTCAACTTCGTACAAAACGTAGTTTCCATATCGGTATCTTATTCTGGGAAAATGTTAATAAATCTCTCAAACTTACTACTTAATTATTTTAATTTATTTTTCTTTATTTGATGATTAAGAAAGTAATTATCAATGAAGTTATGTATTTTTTTAATTTATGATTAAAAATATTAAAAAAATTAAATAGACTAGTGGAGCAAGCCAGTGTACCCTTATATCTCTATTCCACACAACACATGTTGAGAGAAAATCGAGTATGTAGCACCAGGCCAGTCCCGAAAAGAACAAAAAACATTTTATTTTTTCTTTGTTTTTTTTCATTCATTTTTTTCTATTCTTAATTTTTTTTTAAAAAATTCACAACATTATCAAAAAATTACTTCCTTAATCACTAAATAAAAAAAAAAAATTATCAGGACTCAAATATTGGTGAAACTAGCATTTTCTAAAAATTAGAAAAAAGGAATTTTGTACAGTGCTGGAACCAAGATCTTATAATTGAGACATTAGAAGAAAGGAAATGGATAGTACGTCAAATATATTTGCTTGTATATTTTATTTTTTTAATATTTTTAATAATTAAAGAAATGATTTATAGAAACATCAATTTCTCCATTTAAAAGGCTTAATAAGAGGAGTATGGTAACTTATTATAAAGCCCAGGATGAGTTTATTCTTAAGTCGTGTGGGATTTCTCAATACGCCCCATCACGTGTGGGCTGATATTTTTGATACCATCATCGTGGGTAGGTCTCACAGGAGCTTATCATCGGACTTAGATTAGCCTGCTCTGATACTATATAGAAACACCAATTTCTCCTCTTAAAATACCGAATAGGAGGAGTAGGATAACTTCTTATGAAATTCAGGATGAGTTTGTTCTTAAGTCGTGTGAGACTTCTCAATACGATTTTTAATAACTTTATATTTTTTAATGATTAAAAATATTTAAAAAAAAAAAGAAAAAAGAAAAAAAAACCTCATTTGCAAGTGATTTGTATATTTGTGATGCACATTTCAAGCATTGTCCCAAAATAATCACGGATTTTTGTCTTCATCTGCCTAAAAGACGTTGATTCACGTGCATGATATATGGTCAGTTACTTGGCCACTAGTGTGATGTGATTATGAGCAGTTAAGGGTACTTGGCCCTTTAGCTAAATACAATCCCTGCCTTGGATATTGGATACCAAAAGTCTTTTTAACTGTCTTATTATATATAATTATTCTAATTTTTTTTAAATTCTTATGTAATATATAATAAATAATTTAATTTTTTTAAATATTAAAAAATAATATTTTATTTAACTTTTATCTCATCTCAATTTCCTATACAAACCTTCTAATTCTCATTTTTATCTACTAAGAATGAGACACCACTATTCTTACGTCCTTTTGTTGCCCTCTTTGGAGTTAAGTTTGTTAGGATTGCTCTTCGTTGGTCTAAATTGCATAGTTCTTACATATTACATTAAAAATAATTATTTTATATTAAAAGAAATGATACAACCAGTTATATTAGTAAAATATATAAAGAGTACGTAAAAATGATTACATGTAAAAATTTTAATATATATATAGGTATGGACTTTCTTATATAATACTGATTGTTTGTCCGTACGATTTAGAAAGCTAGATAATGGAGACCTGAATATTTCTAGGAGATGCTAACAATGGCAACAAGGATTTATTTTTATGTCTTTGTATTCAGATATATTTAGTTTTTTTTTTTAAAAACATGCACACGAAAAAGGAAGAGTGGAAATAAAAGTTAAAATTTTCAGTGTTCTCACAGTGGAGTTAATAATCCATCTGTAAAAGAATGGCAACTTTGATTACAAAGCTACAAAGAGGAATGCTCACACTTCTTCAGCAAGATTCTGAGTATGGTTTGATATCACCGAAGTCATGTCCACACGTAGAGGAAGAGCAAAATGTTGTTGGAGGTCTCTCATGGCCTTAAACCTCAGGTCTTCATGATAGCTGCTTGCTTCTAGGATCGAACAGACAATCGCCCTTCAATGCATGCTTACCACCTCAGACATGGTTGGCCTAAGTGATACAATCGCCCTTCACTGCAGAAATTAAGAGTGGCCTAAATTTTTTAGAATTTATTTCGTAGAGCTAGCTGAGATTCGCTTGAGCAGTTTTTAAATGATTAAAATAGTTTGTATGTCTATACTTATAAATGAAAACAATTTCGCATTTTCATATGAGAGTTCAAAGAGAAATTTCAAAGAAAAATGGAGAATTGATGTTAGTTTCATATCAGCTTTAAAGCCATGTCAAACTAGAGTAGTACAATCAGCTACTTACAGAACAAATTCCTATCAGCTACTACAATGCGATTGGTCCATCTCTACATTCTGTTATGAGCAATATTCTTTCTAGAAGTTTCAGGTTACTGTTGCAGAGCTTGTGCGTATATTTACTGGAGGTGATTTCTCTATAGTCCGATTGTACTGTTGGTCTTGCTGTGATTCATCTTCTTTGATTGCCTTATCAAGAAAAAACCATGGCAATCCTTTAATAAAAAATAAAAAATAAAAACAAACAAAACTGGAACAAAAGAAAAAAAAAAAAAAAAAAAGGATAACATGAATCTAAGAATACTATTATTAAGTATTTCAGAAGAATTTGAACCCAAACGGCATGTTATCAGGGAATGCCATTTCTTCAAAATGGCCGAGATATCTATCTATTGAATTATATAAAAGCGGAGTTTGAGACATCTGAGTTGTCATTCATACCGCATTAGTCCGCGAATTAATTGAGTTATGCTTTTTCGTTCCTGTCGGTAAGGCTTCAAGTTTCATTTTCTCTTCGTTTCTTCGTACCTCTTGGCTGAACAGAGGCGTTATAGCCGAACAGAGGTGTTATCATAACTCTTCTTATTCACAATATCTTTTCAATGCTTGAATTAGAATCATTAATTGCTTTGAAAGAGTTTGGCACCTTTTTTTTTCTTATTTGGAGCACAGCCGCCCTTTCCTCAACGTTGCACCATAGCCCCTGCTCAAGCTTCTGCCGTACACCACTTCTCTGCCACCGTGACACGCCCCCTGCATACCACTAACCACTGTGGTTAGCACCACTGTCAGCCCCTCCGTTGAACACCACAAAAGAAAAAGTAAGAAGAGAAAAGCCCACCTCTGTTTTACTTCTCAAAAACAGAGTAGGAGTTTTGGTCAAAGTCGTCCACCAAGGTCCACTCCGTCGGCCTCTCACTTGGTGTCGTACCTCACTGCCGCCTCCTTGCTCCGCCATTGAGCCGGGCCAACGATTAACCATTGCCGTTTACGCACGGCCAAGCCCCCAACTTTAAATGGTGCGTAACGTTTCTAGTTTTTTTCCAGCCCATGAACATTCACCTAACTTGAGGACCTTTTATTAATATATAATACATATATAATACAAATATATTATAAATAATATATATATGTACTTTTATTTTGGATGATCCACATTAATTGCTTCCCTGATGTTGTGGATGCTTTTTAAGGCGTAATCTGCACCTTCACCTCTCTGGGAATTGCCAACTCTCAAGAATTATACACAAAGCATCAAGAGAATATGCTGATTCCCCTGCTAAGGTGGTCAGAGTAGCACTGACAGAGGACATAAGAAAGTTTGCAACAGACGCCACTAACCACACTGCTGCTATGCCTTAGCCTCGCACCACCTTATCTTCCAATCCAGGAACTTTTGTGTATTGCACTCACATTCATGTAAATATTGCAGAGTTAGTTATCGTGCAGCTGTCATTTTTGTATTTTTATTCCTTTCTGCTATACCAGCTACAATTTGTAATATATATATTTATACTACACAATGTACATATAAGTTTTTGATCATCTTATTGAGAATTCAGATTTCTCTCATCTTCTACTTTGTTAAACTTTCCTTTACATTAACATTTTAGTATGGCATCATATCTAGGTTGAGCCTCAGCCTATCAATCCCGGTGCAAATCCTTCTTCTTTCTTCATAAATATTATCCTTATCACTCATTTTTCCTGAACTTCTTCACCATGCCAGAAGATGATGCACAAGCACCCCCCCCCCCCCCTCTTCCCTCACCACAATCCTTCTTCAACCCCAGACAACCCAAATTGTCCATTCTAATCCATCAAAGTGACAAATCTCACATTGTGGTTATTTCACCACATCTTTCAAGACCCAACTACTTATCATGGTAGATATTCTTTACCCTTACCATTTCAATCAAAAATAAGCTTGGCTTCCTCGCATCACCACCCCACGTCATGATGATCCTCTCTATATTCCAAGGATGAGCTGCAACAACATCATCTTATCCTTGATCCTCAACTCTATCAACAAGGAGATTGCCTCAAATGTCTTTTACATCAGTTCAACTAAAATATTATGGGACAAGCTTCACACTCATTTTCCTCAACCAGATTCTGTGAGGATTTACCAACTACAACAGCAACTTGGAACACTTGTGCAAGGCACATAGTCGGTGAGTGAGTATTTCACTCAGCTCAATGGCATTTGGGAAGAACTTAACAACTACAGGCCATCACCATTTTGTTCATGTGGTCATTGTACTTGCAAAGCTCTCACTACAGTTGGTGAAACTCAACAGGTTGACTATGTGTTCAAGTTCCTCATGGGACTCAATGACCCATATGAAAGTATAAGAGGTCAAATTATATTGATGAGCCCCATTTCATCACTTGATAAGACATCCTCCTTGATTTTACAAGAAGAGAGATAGAGGCAAACCCAAGTCATGATGCTCCCTTCTGTTGAGTCCTCAGCCATGGCAGTTTTCCAAAACACCTCATTCAAAAGGAAAGACAAACCAGAAATGACATGTAGTCATGGGAAATCTAGCCACCTTCGAGAGAAATGCTACAAACTGATTGGATTTCCTCGAAATTTTAAGTTCACCAAGCCCAAGCAAGGCCAGCTCTCAAATCATGTTCAAGCTCAACACTCAGCCAACCAAGTCCTCTCTCCCCTTAAGGCAAAGGAATCTTTCACAATACCTCAGTTATCCCTCCTCAATCCCAGATTCAGAAGTTGATGGCACTAGTAAATGGTTATGCACAATAGTCAAGCCATATAGAATCTCCTCCAACTCCTTCAGCCGATTCATCACCCAATATCCCTCAGTCAAACATGGCAAGTACATGCTTGTATGTTAACTCACATAACTCTATTTTTTCAAACCATAATCAACATCAACTCTCATCTCTTTTGCAACATAGTTCTTCAAACTTAGGATCCACACAATGGATAATTGACACTGGGGCCACATACCACATAGTCTGTTCCCCAAACCTTCTCACCTCCATCACCTCAAACACCAATGCCTTAGTTCAACTGCCCAATGGCTCACGAGTTGCAGTAACTCATGTTGGAACTGTACAACTCTCTGGCTCCATCATCCTCACAGGGGTAGTTTGTGTGCCCTCCTTCACCTTCAACGTGTTATCTATGAGCAAACTTATTCTCAATCCCACTCTTTGTCTCATTTTCATGAAGAATTTCTGTTTTATACAGGACCTTTCTTCATGGATGACGATTGGACTAACTAAGATCCATCATGGCCTATACTACCTGCTACCAAGCTCTCTGAGTTCTAGCAATTGCCAAAAACTCACTCAAGTCTTTTCGCTTTCCTCCAAAAGTAACATCTGTAAGCCTCTAATAGGCAAAACTTTGATATATGGCACCTAAGACTTGGACATTTATCTAGTCAAAGAATGAGCTTACTTCATTCTTCCTATCCAGATGTAATCAGTCCTTTGTCTGTTCCTTTTCATTGTACTGCCTATTATTTAGCTAAACAGAAAAGACTAAAATTTCAGTCAAGTGTTACTTCCACCAATTCTATTTTTGATCTTATTCACACTGAGATTTGGGGCCCCTATTCTCAACCTTCATTGCATGGACATCACTATTTCTTAACAATAGTAGATGATTATAGCAGAACCACATGGATCTATCTCATGAAATTCAAATATGAAACACAGTCCCTCTTGCAGTCCTTCATCATCATGATCAACACTCAATTTGAAAATAAGATAAAAACAAATTCGAACTGACAATGAACTTGAATTTAAAATGCCTGAATTTTGCAAATCTCAAGGAATAATCCACTAAAAGTCTTGTGTCTACACACCCCAACAGAATGTAGTAATAGAAAGAAAATAATAGCATCTTTTAAATGTGGCTAGAGCCCTCCTCCTTCAAGCCAATCTTCCAACTAAATTCTAGGGTGATGCTGTTTTGATAGCAGCACACCCAATCAATAGAATCCCCTCCCCACTTCTTGCAAAAAAAACACCATATGAAATGTTATTCAAATCTCAATCTTCCTATATTCATCTCAAAGTATTTGGTTGCCTATGTTTTGTTTCCACCATTAAAAGAAATAGAATCAAACTTGACCCCAGATCCAAGAAATGCATATTTATTGGATACCCTGTTGAGATTAAAGGGTACAAACTATATGATCTCACCAATCATACTAGCTTTGTATCTTGGGAAGTCATTTTCATTGAGTCTGAATTCCCCTTTGCCAAAACAATCATTGAACCCACTTCTCCACTCAATCCCTCTCTTACTTTACCTCCAGCCTTCCCTGACTTTGTTTCTTACCCCTCAAACTCTCTCTCACACAACACAGAACCACATTCTCCCTTCTCACATACAGAACCATCTTCTAAACCTTCAAATCAAACTACACCTCCCTCCACTCCTACATGCTCATCCATTCCTCCTGAATCAAACAACCCTGCAGTCCCTTCTCAATTATCACCTGCTCCACCTACAAACCATCCATCCTAATAGCTTAGGAGATCAGATTGAATAAAAAACCCACCTTCATACCTGCATGACTATCACTGTCAGCTTGTTTCCACCATCCCTCATCCTCCCCCCTCAACCTATTCCACCTCACACCCATTACAACTGTCCCTCTCATACTCCAAGCTCTCTCCCTTTCATAAAAAATATGCCTTATCCCTTGCCCTCACATCTGAACCCCAAACTTATGAGGAGGCTATTATGCATGACCATTGGCAAGCTGCTATCAATAATGAACTTGAGGCCCTTGCAACTAATGATACTTGGTCCATTAGTTCCCTTCCTATTAGAAAGAAAGCAATTGGATGCAAATATATGTTCAAAGTCAAATTAAAATCAAATGGAAGTGTAGACAAACACAAGGCAAGACTAGTGGCTAAGGGGAATACTCAAAGAGAGGGCTTCGATTTTCAAGAAACTTTCAGTCCTGTAGAAAAGATGTCCACTGTCAGAATGTTCCTTGATCTTGTTGCAAACCATGATTGGCATTTAGAACAATTAGATGTTCATAATGCTTTTCTAAATGGTGATCTTGACGAGGAGTTATACATGGAACTTCCACTTGGATTTCAGCTTAAGGGGGAGTCTCAATTCCAAGGACAGAAAATGGTATGTAAGTTTCACAAATCCTTGTATGGCTTAAAGCAAGCCTTAAGGCAATGGAATGAAAAATTCACTGCCTCACTTGTTGCTGCTGGTTTTCATCAATCAAAATCAGACTACTTATTGTTTATTAGAAGTGACAAAGATGGTTTTGTTGCTCTTCTATTATATGTAGATGATATCATGTTAGGAAGTAGTAGCTTAACTGCAATCAATTCAGTGAAAAGCTTATTTTCATGATCAATTCAAAATCCGAGACTTGGGTGGGCTCAAATACTTCTTGGGATTAGAAGTTGCAAGATCAAAGAATGGCAGTCATATTTGCCAAAGAAAATATGCCTTAAAGGTCATTGAAAAAGCTGGTTTACTTGGAAGCAAAAGTTGAGACCACTCCAATAGAGACAAATATGAAATTATCGCATTCCTCTGGTGAGTACCTCTCAAATATAACTGGATATCAAAGGTTAATAGGGAAATTGATCTACTTGAGTGCCACGAGGCCTGACATCATTTACTTAGTTGGTATTCTTAGTCAATTCATGGATAGGCCCACTCACACTCACCTCCACATAGTTCACAGGATATTAAGGTACCTTAAGGGCTCGATAGGACAATTAATTTTCTTCTCATCAAAGTCTTCTATGCACCTTAAGGGATACGGTGACTCAGACTAAGCTGCATATCCTAAAACTAGGAGGTTGATAATAGGCTTTTGCATTTTTATGGGTGACTCTTTGATCAGTTGGAAATTAAAGAAACAAGTTGTGGTATCAAGATCATCTGTTGAAGCAGAATATAGAGCATTGGCACAAACCAGTTGTGAAATCATTTGGTTAAAAGCTCTTCTAGAAGACTTCAACATCAAACACTCACAACCTACTTTATTATATTGTGATAGCCAATTAGGAATACACTTGACCAAAAATCCCATATTCGATGAGAGGACTAAACATGTGGAATTGGACTGTCATTTTGTTAGAGAAAAAGTGTTGACAGGTGTGATTAAACCAGTGCATGTCCCTTTGAAATTTCAAATAGCAGACATTCTCACCAAAGCCTTAACAGCTCCTTCATTCCACTTGTTATTGTCCAAAATGGGCATACTTAACATATATGTCCATCTTGAGATGGAGTCTCCAGAATTATACACAAAAGCATCAAGAGAATATGTTGATTCCCTTGCTAAAGTTGTTAGAGCAGCATTGACAGAGGACACAAGACAGTCTGCAACAGAGACCACTAACCACATTGTTGCTATGCCTTAGCCTCGCACCACCAAGTCTACCACTCTAGGAACTTTTGTATATTGCACTCACATTCATGTAGATATTACATAGTTAGTTATTGTGCAGCTGCCATTTTTGTATTTTTATTCCTTTATGCTACAACAACTACAATTGGTAGTATATATATTTGTAATGCACAATGTGAATGTAAGTTTTTGATCATCTTAATGAGAATTCAGTTTTCTCTCATCTTATTCTTTGTTAAACTTCCCTTTACATTCAACATTTTAACACCAACCTGCATTGTAGAATAGGCAAAATAAAATATGGGGTGAGTTTTTTAGACCAATGACCCATAGAAATCACTTAAGAAGAGAATTATTTAGGCTAGAAAAATTCAAAAAAAGGTGTAGATTGATATAATATTTTAAAATATAATTTATATAAATGTAAAATAAAAATATACAATCGTGTCCCAAAAAATCATGTTCAAGATGTCCGAGTTGGCTGTCATCTCGTATATGTTGAATATGCATCAAATATCGACCAAACAAAGTGAGATGTGGTACACCAAATTTCGAAACTGTCTTAATATCGCACGCCTCTATTATACATATGAAGAGATGCCTAGACTGGAACGCCTACTAAATATATGACAGATATATTGAACATTCCTTCAACCTTAGCAATTCATCGACGATATGCAATATGTTCGAAGTGTTGAAATCCCCACAAGTATGCATACCCACATGTGTAGCCACCGAAAGTCTTTTGTTGTATTAGGACACCCAAGTCTCTTGCAGCAATTTATGGCTATAAATTGTTACACCGAATTCCCTTGGTTAGCAATTGTAGATGCTTATCCTCTGAAACTTGTCCTCTGAAGCTTCTCCTATAAAAAGAAAGCTCATTTGTGTAAAATTGTGTGGGAAAAAATCAGAGAAAGAGAGGACGTGAGAGAGAAATTTGTTGACTGTTTGTAATCTCATATAAACTCAGTAAATGAGGCTCCAGTGGATGTAGGTAATTTGCTGAACCACTTAAATATCGTCTTGTGTGATTTTGGACAGACCAGAGGTGGAATAATTGGTATCAGAGCTTTGGTTTGTGCTGTCCAAAAATCAAGTTAATTGAAATCAACTTTTGACAACTCTAGGGTGTTCCTCGCGTCAAGACGAATCCGTTGCCACAAACAAAATCGAAAATGGAGGTCGGAGGAGCTCACACGTGCCCCGAGAAGTAGGAGAGTGAGTCCACACACCTCACTCGTAGCTGAAGGTTGAAGACGACTGAGAATCTCGCTCCCACACGCTAGGAGGTTGAAGACGTGTGTAGGCCACGCTCCACACACTCCTAGAAGGAGGAAGACGCGTGAAGTCCATGCTCTCACGCGCCCCCACACGTCCTAGACGGTCTCTGCGCTTGTAACCCACGCGCCCACAGTCACCCTGCTGCAGTGGGTGCATCTCACAAGCCAGACGATCAGGACCGTTCATTTTTTAGATCCCTTTTGGGCTTGTTTTAAACCATTTGGAATCCGATTTGAACGATCAAATACTGCTTTCCAACTATTTCGATCATTCTGGACTCATTCGTACGATTAGAATTTTGAAATTTATTGTCTCAATTTTCTAAATTCATATGGAAGGTTCTAGAAGAGAAAGGAACTTTGGAAATGCAAGTAGCTCTGGGCGTCGGTTCACAGTGTCAAATGCCAAGTTTGAAGTTGAAAAGTTTGATGGAATAAGCAACTTCGACATGTGGCAGTGCGAAGTTATAGACGTTTTGATCCAACAAGAGTTAGATATTGCATTAGAAGAAAAGCCAGATGATATGACTGAAAATGATTGGAGGAAGCTTAATACTCAAGCTTGTAGTACAATCCGGTTATGCCTTACCAAAGAACAAAAGTATTTTGTCATGAGAGGGATAAATGCAAGGGAACTTTGGTAGAAATTGGAGGATAAGTTCATGAAGAAGAGCATTGAGAGTCGTTTGCACTTGAAGAAAAAGCTATTCAGATTCAAGTTTCGTGAATGTATTTCTATGTCTGAACATCTGAAAAGTTACAATCAAATTCTTGCTGATTTATTAAACTTGGATGTTGAAATCCAAGATGAAGATAAAACTTTACTTTTGTTAAATTCCTTGCCTGATACATATGAGCATTTAATTACTATACTGTATGGGAAGGAAAATATTAGTTTTGATGATGTATCTAGTTCTTCAATTAGCAATGAGTACCGCAAAAAAGATAAGCAGGTACAACTAGATACATTAAGTGAAGCGTTAACAGCAAGAGGGAGACCACAGTCGAGGTATTCTGGAAAGAAGAAACGTTTTCAATCGAAAACTCGGGCCACATCACGTGGTTCATCAATCGGTAGAAAACTCACCAGAGACAAGTGTTCCTTTTGTCACAACAAAGGACACTAGAAGAAAGATTGTCCCAAGCTGAAGGGACAACAGTAGAATTAACCCACCACAGCCAATGTCGTGGACATAGATGACGATTCAGATTTTGCATTGACAAGTTTATCATCCATTTGTCAATCCAATGAATGGATTATGGATTCCAGATGTACCTATCACATATGTCCCAATCGGGACTGGTTTACAGACTTCACAAAGATTGAGGGTGGAGCAGTACTTATGGGCAATGACAGTGGCTGTAAGACTCAGGGAATAGGTAGCATTCGGTTAAAGCTGCACGATGGTAGCATCAAGACTCTGACAGAAGTTCAGTACGTTCCGAACTTGTGGAAGAATCTCATCTCATTTGGATCTCTGGATTCAAAGGGATTTAGAATCACCATTGAAGACGGAACTCTCAAATTACTAATGGGAGTTGAGGTGGCTATGAAGGGTTTGAGACAAGGAAACTTGTACTTCTTGCAAGGAAGTACTGTTGAGAGCTGAGCTTCCACATGCTGTGAGAAACTAGATGAGACTGATGCTGACATCACCAGTCTTTGGCATATGCGTATGGGACACGTTAGAGAAAAAGCTTTGCAAACATTGGTGAAGCAAGACTTATTGAATGGTGCCAAGACTGGTAAATTTTCTTTTTGTGATCACTGTATATTGGGGAAGCAAGGGCTGATCAAGTTCGGAACATCTGTACACAATACACAGGGGATACTTGACTATGTACACTCCGATATTTGGGGAACTACCAAAAATGCATCTTTGGGAGGTAAGCATTGGTTTGTAACTTTTGTAGATGATTATTCTTGTCGTGTGTGGGTATATACGATGAAGAATAAAGATGAAGTTCTGAAAATCTTCCTTAATTGGAAGAAAATGATTGAAACTCAGATCGACAAAAAAATCAAGTAGCTTAGATCTGATAATGGAGGTGAGTACACTTCAGACCCCTTTATGGAAGTATGCCAGAGAGAGGGAATTGTCAAACACTTCATGGTATTAGGTACACCGCAACAAAATGGTGTGGCAAAACTGATGAACCGTACTTTACTAGAGAAAGTGTGATGTATGTTACTGGATGCTGGATTCAGTAAACAATTTTGGGCTGAAACTGTGACATATGCTTGCCACCTCATCAAACTACTACCCGTGGCTACCAATGATGGGAAGACACCCATTGAATTTTGGAAATGTACACATGCTACTGATTATGACTCTTTACACATTTTCGGATGTCCTGCTTACTATCATGCTAAAGAAAGTAAGCTTGATCTTAGAGCCAAGAAAGCAAAGTTTTTAGGTTTTAGTACTGGTGTAAAAGGGTATAGACTCTGGTGCATGGAGTCTAAAAAGGTAATCATCAGTAGAGATGTTACATTCAACAAATCTGAGATGCTTAAGTCACATAAGTATAAAGATTCCAATGAAGGCAACCATGATGGTGAAACACCAGATGATTTGTAGAATGTGAAGTTTATTATTTCAGAGGA
Organism: Carya cathayensis; assembly: GCA_011037825.1. Lineage (NCBI taxonomy): Eukaryota > Viridiplantae > Streptophyta > Magnoliopsida > Fagales > Juglandaceae > Carya > Carya cathayensis. Next base: position 34,668 of record QGSO01001009.1, read on the forward strand.
TTCGGGAGAGCATGGATAAGATAAAGTTGATAGTCCAGTCACAGTACCTCCACGTCAACCCAAATCAATAGCAACCAACAAGCCGAGACGAGAGAAACGTGTACCGGCACGTTTTGCAAACTATGTAACATATGCATTACCAGCTGAAGCGGGTGAGATCCCAACCACTTACAGAGAATTCATACAGTCCAGTGAACAAGTTGAATGGATAAAGGCGATAAATGAAGAGATGCAGTCTCTTCACCAGAACTAAACTTGAGAGCTTGTGCCGCTTCCACAAGGAAAGAAGACAATTGGCTGTAAGTGGATCTTTAATCAGAAAGATGATCAAGCTGCTAAAAATGGAGTACGATACAAAGCTAGGTTGGTAGCCAAGGGCTACTCTCAGACAGAGGGAATTGACTACAGTGAAGTATTCTCTCATGTTTTGAAGAATTCATTCATTCGGATATTGCTAGCTTTGGTTGCACAATATGATCTTGAGTTAGCACAGCTTGATGTGAAGACAGCTTTCTTACATGGTGATCTGGAGGAGAAGATCTATCTGTCTCAACCAGAAGGTTTTAAAGAAGCTGGAAAAGAAAATTTGGCCTGCAGTCTGAAGAAGTCACTCTATGACTTGAAGTAGTCACCTCGACAATGTATAAGCGGTTTGACCGCTTTTATAAAGGACCTGGAATACACTCGATGCCAATACGATCACTATGTGTATTTCAAAAAACTTACAAATGGATCTTTCATTTATTTGCTTTTATATGTAGATGATATGTTAATTGCATGTAAAAGCAAGTGGGAGATAAATTGTTTAAAAACTCAGTTGAGTCATGAATTTGAAATGACAGATCTGCGAGAAGCACGAAAAATATTGGGGATGAAAATCAGCAGAGATAGGATGAAAGGTACATTTCACCTTACTCAAAAGCAGTATCTGAAGATAATACTGCAACGCTTCAACATTGACTCGAAGACGAAGCCGGTGAGTACTCCTATGGCCCCATATTTGAAGCTCAGGGCATTGTAGTCTCCTAAAGATGATGAAAAGCGGGACTACATGAGGAATGCCCCATATGCAAGTATTGTTGGAAGCTTAATATATGTCATGGTGTGTACACGACCTGATATCTCTCAGGTCGTTAACTTAGTGCTAGTCAAAGTGCAATTTATTTGGTCAAGAATCAAGTGTATCACTCTCGAACAAAGCACATAGATGTCCGATTTCACTTTGTACGTGAAATATTAGAAGAAGATGAAATCAAACTTCAGAAGATTGACACTGAAGATAATCCAGCAAATAAGTTGACGAAAGTCATCACAGGGATCAAGTTCCAACACTGTTTGGACTTGATCAATATTGTACACTGCTGAGCATCCTTGGGTGCATTGGAGCGTATTCGATAGCAGAAGTCTCTCATGTCAAAGGAGGAGGTGCATTCATATGAAAAATGAATCAGTTTGTAAGCAGCCTAGTATGACATACGTGGGTGAAGGGGCTGATTGTTGAAGTCCTCCCAAGTATGCATACCCACATGTGTAGCCACCAAAAGTCTTTTGTTGTATTAGGACACCCAAGTATCTTGTAGCAATTTATGGACATAAATTGCTGCACCAAATTCCCTTGATCAGCAATTGTAAGTGCTTGTCCTCTAAAGCTTCTCATGTAAAAAGAGAGCTCATTTGTATAAAATTGTGTGGGCAAAAATTAGAGAAAGAGAGGACGTGAGAGAGAAATTTGTTGAGTGTTTGTAATCTCATACAAACTCAATAAAAGAGGCTTCAATGGACGTAGGCAATTTGCTGAACCACTTAAATATTGTCTTGTATGATTTTGGATAAGCCAGAGGTGCAACATGAAGACCGACCGTCTCCTTCACCAACGGTGTGAAGTGACCAAGAATCACCAGGTTTGCTATGCCTGCCGTTTATTCCTTTCATCATCAGAAATTTTTGGAACACAGACGGATTGAGGCAGGTTTTTTTTTCTATTTTTAAGAAGTCTGTGTGTCGTCTTAGGTTATATCGAATGATTTATACGCTATGTCGAAGATTAATGTGTATTATTTGAGGTCGATTCTAACAAAAACCCAGTTGAAAGACAAATGTTTCTACATGTTTACATAAACAGAGTCAATCCCCGATGTTCGATCATCCTCATCAATTAAGGATGGACTTAATTACATAGACTACGAGGCTGCCGTCGACTTCAACCCGGACGAGCCTAGCCCGAAACGAAACCCAGTGTAACGTCCCATGGCACCCACCGAACCATACCACCACTGGTAGCCCACGTTGCCGTAGGAGAGCTGCCCAACAAAACACCACCACCACCCTTGCCCCTTCGCAGTAGCCTACACATCGAAAAACAACAACCTCAACCTCAAGGAAGGCCCTTGTTTCCTGCACCCAAAACAGAGCAAGTTATGTGCTCTCAGCCCCGATACTTCCTTGCACTTCACTTCACCACCCTCATGCACTTCAACAGCAACAGAGGATGCCCAAAAGCAAGATTCCACGGTTGGACTGCAAGCTGCACTGCTCGGTCTTCATTCTCCTCTCGGTAAGGTTACGCCGAACCTTCTCTCACGGTGCTCTCCGTTCTCTCTCTTTCCCTTGCATCACTCTCTCTCTCTCTCTCCCCCCCTAGCGCCTGCTCTGCCACCGCACTCATCACCGTCGACCTCAGCCCATCTCCCTGTGCCGTCACACGTTCACTTCTCTCTTGGTATGTAGCTCACCTCTCTGTTTGCACGTAAATTCTGGTATGGACGTGTTTGTAGTTTTAGAAGAATTTTAATGTCCTGAAAATGACAACTCCCGAAACCAAACAGCTTATACGTATAAAATGTTTCAGTATCTTACGCGTTGGACTAAAATAATATTAACCCCCGAAACCAAACTGCTTCTACATATAAAATGTTTCAATATCTTATGCGTTGGACTGAAATAATATTTGCTCCTTCAGTTCCTTTCTCACCTCTCGTTACTATGGGTATGTCTGGTGGTTATACTTTCTTCCCTCTTTTGTGAAATCAGCAGCCTATGTACATGCTTAATCCCCAAGGTTTAAATGGATGCCTCATGGTAACAAATAATAAAGTGTCATGCAAGGAAATCAGGTTTATATATCGGGTGGACATGCAGCTTTTGAGGGAGTCTGAAAGTGACACGTGGAATTCTTTGGAAATTCGGGGTAGGAAGACAACTCTTGAGTTGTAGGAAAGTAGTGACACTTTTAGGTCAAAACAAATTAAGCAAGGTTTCCTGGAGTGGAGGGTCAAGGGCGTTTTTGGGCTCCAGTGTAAAAAAAATCCTCTATTTCCGTGGGTAAAAAACAAAGCCTTCACTTGCGGTGGTTTTTGGGTAAGAGGCGAGTTACAATTGAAAGGGTGCAAAGAGAGATTTGCACCAAGTGAGCACCGTGAAACATTAATGGAAGAGGCAACCGTTATAAAAAAATAAACTGATACCGAAGGTTTCTTGGAGTGGAGGGTCATGGGCATTGTTGGTCTCCAGTGCAGAAAATCCTCTATTTCTGTAGGTGAAAAACATAGCCTTCCACTTGAAGTGGTTTTTGGGTTAAAGGCGAGTTACAATGGAAAGGGTGCAAAGAGAGAGTTGCAAAGTGAGCACCGTGAAACATCAAGGAAAGAGGCTACCGTTATCAAAAAATAAACTGCCACCGAAGAGGCAACCGTTACATGAAAAGGCAACCGTTATAAAAAACTGAAGAGGCAACCGAAGAACAAATACGTAGCGGTTCTCTTTCTTTTACTATTTTGATCATATATATTTTGGAAAATTACGTTTCTTTGTTTCACTTTCTTCTTTGCTTGCTCTCTCTCAAATCAATGCCACTTCGACCACGATGCCAAGCCATTGTATATTTCTATGCACATGAGGATTAAAGGCAAAAAGAAGGCTCGTATGGAAACACCCAGCACTCCTACGGCAGCAAAGCTGATCAATATAAATTCCCTCCGCCAAAAGGCTAAGGGAATTGTCGGGGTAGCTAGAGGGACTATTCGGACCAAAAGGCCCGAGACACTGAAAAGAAACCCATGATATTACAAAATCGTAGAGGGTAGATCCAGGAGCTGCAATGGGATAAGGAAGAAGAATCTAAGAGGAGATGTGCCTCTCGCCATCTTTTGCGAAAGGATAACAATACCGAGAAGTAACATAATTGTTCAAAATACCAAGTAATCACCGATAAATCCTGGGTAAGATAAGTATTGCAAGTAGATCTATATATACCAGGTAATCTTTGATAATTGGGATTTTAACTGGACTACTGTTTCCTTTCACTGACTTAAGCATAAGAGTATTTTAAGGTGAAGCCCCATCAACCTCCTTGTAGATTTCTGGTGTGAACGGTTTCAGATTAGCATGCAAGGCACATCCTTAACAGGTTTGTCTGGTGGTTATATTTTCTTCCCTCTTTTGTGAAATCAGCAGCCTATGTACATGCTTAATCCCCAAGGTTTAAATGGATGCCTCATGGTAACAAATAATAAAGTGTCATGCAAGGAAATCAGGTTTATATATCGGCTGGACGTGCAACTTTTGAGGGAGTCTGAAAGTGACACGTGGAATTCTTTGGAAATTGGGGATAGGAAGACAACTTCTTGAGTTGTAGGAAAGCAGTGACACTTTTAGGCCAAAACAAATTAAGCAAGGTTTCTTGGAGGGGAGGGTCCGCGGGTGTTGTTGGGCTCCAGTGCAAAAAAATCCTCCGTTTCTGTGGGTAAAAAACAAAGCCTTCCACTTGCAGTGGCTTTTGGGTAAGAGGCGAGTTACAATTGAAAGGGTGCAAAAAGAGATTTGCACCAAGTGAGCACCGTGAAACATTAATGGAAGAGGCTGTAACAAAGCATAGAAGAAAGGGAAGAAGGCCAAGTTGCAGAGAGCATCATGCACGAAGGGGCTGGAAAGTTTTCTCTGTATATTCAATGAGTGACGCACGATACAAACAAGGACTCTTATACACACTCTGCTCTAACAAACTAACAGAATCCTATACCAAAAATAGAAGCCAGCTAATAAAAGTAATACTATCTGAGAATAAAATAAAATACAGTAAAACAAATAAAACAAAAGATTTATCCTTTTCCAGAATGACTTGTAGCTGTTGTAGGAATGAGACGACTTGTAGCTGGTGCATACTCAGTGTGTAATAGCCCCCCACAAGATGGAGAATAGAGATTCACTATTCCCATCTTGGATAAATGTGATTGAAGAAGGAAAGAGGGTAATGCTTTCGTGAAAATATCTGCTAGTTGGCAGTGAGAAGGAACATGGGTTGTGGTGATACTGCCCTCTTGGATCTTGTCTCTAATTAGATGACAATCTAATTCAATGTGCTTCGTTCGTTGGTGAAAAACTGGATTTGCAGCGATGTGGAGGGCTGCTTGGTTGTCACAGTAGAGAGAGGCAGCTTGTGGATGTGAAACTCTTAAGTCAGTGAGTAAGAATCTCAACCAAGTGAGCTCAGAACAGGTGGAGGCCATGGAACGATATTCGGCTTCTGCTGAGGAATGGGAAACCACGGATTGTTTCTTTGTTTTCCATGAAACAAGTGAGTTGCCAAGGAGGATGCAATAGCCCGTGACAGAGCGACGGGTGTTAGGGCATGAGGCCCAATCAGAATCACAATATGCCTTGAGCTGGAGCTGGGATGTAGATGACAGCAAAATTCCTTGTCCAGGGGCTGCTTTAATATATCGAAGTACATTGTGAGCAGTGGCTAAGTGTGTGGTTGTAGGGTGATCCATGTATTGACTCAAGAGCTGGACAGCATAGCATATGTCAGGTCTAGTAATTGTTAAGTATAACAAACGTCCAATGAGCCTACGGTAACAGCTTGGATCTTGAAGAAGATCACCAGAAGTTTTACTGACTTAAAATTCTGGTGAAGGGGCAGTTTGAGGGGCTTGCTGCCAAGTGTGCCTGAGTCAGCCAAAATATCTAAGGCATATTTTCTTTGGCATAGATGGATCCCTTTTGAAGATTGAGCAATCTCCAATCCAAGAAAATAACATAAAGAGCCAAGATCCTTAATCTTAAAATGAGTATTAAGGAAATTTTTGAGGGAAGCAATTGTGGCTGGACAGTTTCCAGCCACAATAATATCGTCAACATAAACTAGTAAGGCAGTAAATGAAGTGCCATCTAGTTTAGTAAAGAGGCTGTAATCAGCCTTAGATTGCTCAAAACCAAAGGCAATAAGTGAAGAAGAGAACTTGGAGTACCATTGTCTTGAGGCTTGCTTAAGGCCATAAAGGCTCTTAAGCAATTTGCAAACTTGATAAGGTTCTCCTTTGTTGTAGCCAGGTGGTTTGCGCATATAAATCTCCTCGTCTAAGTCACCATGGAGAAATGCGTTGTTGACGTCAAATTGATGGAGACACCAGCCTTGGACTGCTGCTATAGAAAGTAAAACTCTCACTGTGACCATCTTTGCAACTGGAGAAAAAGTCTCTGTGTAGTCAATCCCTTCTTGCTGTGTAAAACCCTTGGCAACAAGTCTTGCTTTCAGCCTTTCAACAGTCCCATCAGAATGGAATTTGGTCTTGTATACATATTTACAATCGATGGCTTCTTTTCCAGGAGGCAAGTCAGTGATGATCCAAGTAGAATTCTGTTCTAAGGCTTGCAGTTCATTGTTCATAGCTTGACACCAGCCAGGGTCCTTTACAGCTTGCTTATATGTTTGTGGTTCAGAAACAGTGGAAATTGAAGTGGAAAATGCAGTAAATGAGGGAGAAAATTTCTGGTATGTGAGAAAATTTGTTAAGGAATAAGGATTACCAATTGCTGCAGGAGGAGACTTGGACATCAATGGTGGGGAAGCAGGAAATGAGGCCTGTTGGCAGTGGAATTCTTGTAAGTACTGAGGAGCTCTCCTCATTCTTGTGGACCTGCGAAGGGGAGGATTAGAAACAACAAGTGAAGGGGAAGTGGAGGTGGTAGGTATGGAAGTTGTAGCAATGGGAAGGGGGGGTGAGTTTGAACAATCTGTTGGTGAAAGATCTGGAATTGGAGAAGGGGAAGGAGTGTCTGCAGAATCTGTTGAAGGGGGGGGATTAGAGTTGGGAGTGTGAGTTGGAAAATCAAGAGAGTTGGGTAAGGGTTGAGTAAAAACAAAATTAGGGGTGTGAGATGTAGTAGAGGTTGGTGAGGGCAAGGATTGGAAGGGAAAAACTGATTCATGAAATAGAACATCCCTAGAAACAAAGGTGGTTTTTGTGTCAAGGTCAAGGAGTTTATATCCTTTGACACCAAAAGGATAGCCAAGAAAAATGCACATGCGACCTCGGGGATCAAACTTTTTCCTACCATGGGAAAGGGTAGTGGCAAAACAAAGAGACCCAAAGACTCTCATGTGAGCATAAGTAGGTTTGGAGTTAAATAAAAGCTCATATGGAGTCTTGTTTTGAAGGAGAGGGCTAGGGGTCCTATTAATCAGGTATGTGGCTGTTAAGACACAGTCATTCCAGTATTCAAGTGGTAGACCAGCTTGAAATTTTAGTGCTCGGGCCACATTAAGCAAGTGTTGGTGTTTTCTTTCCACAACACCATTTTGTTGTGGGGTGGCAACACAACTTGTTTGATGTACAATGCCTTTAGTGTTAAAGAAATCTGTCATTTGGAATTCAATGCCATTGTCACTTCTTAAAATTTTGATTTTAAGGTCAAATTGGGTCTCAACCAGATTAGAAAAAGATGTAATGCAGTTTCTGGTTTCTGTTTTGTTGTGAAGTAAATATAGCCAAGTGCTTCGAGTGAAGTCATCAACAATTGTAAGGAAATATTTGGAACCATCATAGGCAGCAACTGAGCAAGGTCCCCAAAGGTCGCAGTGTATTATTTCAAAAGCTCTAGAAGTTTTATGTTGACTATGGGGAAATGGGAGACGATGAAGTTTAGCCAATGGACAAATGTAGCAAGGTTTGCTATTGATAGATGAAATATTTTTCCTTACAATCGGATCTGTAATTAAACTTAAACATGGAAAGGAAAGATGACCTAGGCGACAGTGCCAAAGGTCAGTGACATCAACATTGTGCTGAACAGAAGCTGAAATAGGAAATTTAGCATTTGAAAATTGTGAAAAAGTGTTGATAAGAGTTGAAGGAGAGACTGCAGTTCTTAACAAGTGGTACAGGCCATTCCTTACTTCACCCTTCCCAATCGTTGTCCAAGAGAAAAGGTCCTGAATAAAGCAGCAATCAGACAAAAAAACTAGACAGCAGGTGAGAGAGTTAGCCAGTTTCTTGGCTGAAATTAAATTGAAATGAATGATGGAATGCATAAAACTTCATGTAGGTAGAGTGAAGGTGTTAGTTGAACAGTGCCAATGTGGGTGACAGGGGCTTCAGTGCCATTTGGCAATTTAACAGAATAGGAAACATGTGTAGTTATTTTAGTGAACAGTGAGGTGCAGCAGACCATATGGTCTGTTGCACCTGTGTCTATAATCCAAGAACTATCAATTGAATTGAGTGTGTTGTGTGTGCAGGTGGAGAGACAAAAAGGGGTACCAGAGAGATGAGAATGTGCGGAAGGCTGATTGGCAGAAGTAACATTGGACTGAATCTGATGAGCAGATGGCTGAGCAGCAATGGAGGGCTCCCTTGGCTGGAGTAGAGCTAGTAATTGTTGATACTGAAACCGTGTTAGACCCACTCTTTCATCACTAACTTCCTCAAGGTTAGAAGCAGGTGATATTATGGACTGAGTAGCAAAAACAGCAGGGTTATGGGTTTTGTTGAAAAGTTTATGGCCTGGTGGGTAGCCATGTAATTTATAACACTTCTCCATTGTGTGCCCAGATAGATGGCAGTGAGAGCACACAGGGGCCTCTGCATTTCCAGCTTTGAAACAAGTTTCGAGACTATGGCCTGAAATTTTACAATGGGTGCAATAGGCACGTTCTTTCTTTGGAGAGGGTCGTGACTGAGTTGAGTATTTGGTATATGGGGCAGGAGGTTTTTTGATGGCTAAGGCCATAGAGTCAGGGGATGGAGAATGGGGAATAAGTTGGTGTTGGTGTTCTTGTTGCTGGATGAGTGAAAAAACTTTGGTGACAGATGGTAAAGGATCTAGGAGCATTATTTGGTCACGGACAGGAGAGTATTTATCATGTAAACCCATAAGAAACTGGAACACACAGTCACGTTGGTGTCTATCTAAAAATGTTTTCATGGTGCCACAATTACAAGTAGGGATTGGGTCATATATCGAAAGCTCATCCCATAGAGTTTTCAGCTTACCATAATAGACACTTACAGAGTCATGATCTTGGAGAAGGCTGGCTAAGGTTTTCTTAAGCTGGAAGATGCGTGGGCCATTCTGTTGGGAGAATCGATCCTGAAGGTCCAACCAGATTTCACGTGCATCGTCAACGAATACAACGCTAGACTTGATGGAGGGACTGATCGAATTTTGGATCCACAACACGACCATGTCGTTGCAACGCTCCCAAAGCTCAAGGAGAGGATCTGTTGGGTCAGATGGTTGCAAGATTGTACCCATGATGAAACCCAATTTGTTCTTAGCCCGGAGTGCTCGTCGCATAGCCCGCGACCATGTGGCGTAGTTTTCGGTGTTGAGTAAATCGGTAACTAGAACCACGACGGGGTTGTCGCCGTTGTCTAGTCGAAAGGGGTTACCGGGGTCACTCAAGTTCAAGAAGCGAGCCATATTGATGGCATGAAGGGTGTTTGAGGAATTATCTGTGTGAGTAGAGGAGGAATCGGCAGAACTTTCCAGATGGTCCTCCATGAGAGGTTGCTCTCAGGCTCTGTATACCATGTAACAAAGCATAGAAGAAAGGGAAGAAGGCCAAGTTGCAGAGAGCATCATGCACGAAGGGGCTGGAAAGTTTTCTCTGTATATTCAATGAGTGATGCACGATACAAACAGGGACTCTTATACACACTCTGTTCTAACAAACTAACAGAATCTTATACCAAAAATAGAAGCCAGCTAATAAAAGTAATACTATCTGAGAATAAAATAAAATACAAGTAAAACAAATAAAACAAAAGATTTATCCTTTTCTAGAACGACTTGTAGCTGTTGTAGGAATGAGACGACTTGTAGCTGGTGCATACTCAGTGTGTAATAGAGGCAACTGTTATAAAAAAATAAACTGATACCGAAGGTTTCTTGGAGTGGAGGGTCATGGGCGTTGTTGGTCTCCAGTGCAGAAAATCCTCTTTTTCTGTGGGTAAAAAACAGAGCCTTCCACTTGAAGTGGTTTTTGGGTTAAAGGCGAGTTACAATCGAAAGTGTGAAAAGAGAGAGTTGCACCAAGTGAGCACCGTGAGACATTAAGAGGCTACCGTTATCAAAAAATAAACTACTACTGAATAGGCAACCGTTATAAAAAAATAAACTGAAGAGGCAACCGAAGAAACTGAGGTTGCAAATACGAAGCGGTTCTCTTTCTTCCACTCTTTCGATCATATATATTTTGGAAAGTTACATTTCTTTGTTTCACTTTCTTCTCCGCTTGCTCTCTCTCAAATCAATGCCACTTCGACCATGACGCCAAGCCATTGTATATTTCTACATTAAACTGTGTTTCGGTTGTGGAGGTGCCGTGACCTCTTCTCAAGAATTTTGGTTTCAGATCCTGTAGCGGTTAGTGATTTATTATTTCCTAGAATGATATTTTTGTTTTCCTGCAAATGCATTGGTATTTCCTATTCTAAAAACAAGTTGATAGATGTGTTTATGCATTGGTATGTCTTTATTCCTTTTTTTTTTTTTTAAAATCAATGCAAGTTTGGTCCTAGAAAGTCTTCAATTGATAGGCATATGGCCGTTTGAAACAGGGACAATAATAGTAACCCCGGGAGGTCTTGATAAGCTCATTAGTTCTAAACATATAAACGGTAGTCTTGAAAACTTTTCCAGTTTGCAATGGTTTGGGTTTTTGGTAGCAGTTTGTTATGTGTTTTATTAAGATATTTTTGATGATAATAAATGATAATTTATGACATAATTCCTCTCTTGAAATTGAATTTGGAAAAAAGAAAACGCTAGAAAAATTGCCTTATGATAAATTGTCAAAAACTACATGATTAGGATGCTAAATTAAATAAATTGTTCAACTAAAAGTGGATTAAACACTTAATTATGTAGCGGTTTTTAGTACTTGACTCGTTGAAAAAATTTTGATGTTTATGCACTTAAAGAGATGTATATTGCAGATGCTAAGCCACGTCAAATTTAATATTTCAATTTTATACTTCTTGATGTTAATATAAATATTTCACTTATAGGTTAGGGGATATTTTTAGAAAGGATAGAGAGCAAACTTTAAAAAATTTTTGACCTCAACACAATATGCACACTCACGCACACAGCAGCTGGGATGGCAGAGGAAGAAATGAAACCTGCAGAGGGGCACGACAGAGGCACAGACAGCAGGAGTTCGCTGGGATTCATTTATTTTTTTGGACTTATTCGGTGCAGACGGGCATGAGTTTTGCTTTTGGACTTGCTGCGGGCATATTATTTATTCTTCTTGTTTTTAATTTAGAGAGGACGGCATGCGAGGGGCTTGTAGACTCTTTTTTTGTTTTTTTTTTTAGCTTTACTCTTTTTTTTCATTTCAGACCTTACAGGCCTTTCTCTCTCTTGGGTGGGCATTCTATCTTTTTTTTCTTTCTTGTTTTTAGTTGCTAGTTGGGTGGAGTCGGCGAACTGTAGTCGGCTAGTTAAGATTTTTTCTTGCTTTACATATTTAGCTTCTTTCTTTTTCGTTTCCTAGTTCTTCCAGACCTTAGGCGGTTGGTTTTATATTATTTCTTTTCTATAAGTTTTCGTTTACAGGGGTTTCGTCACTTTTCGTTTGGCTTCATTTTTTCCTTTCAGATTTAGTCTTTTGCTGTGTTGTAATTCTTGTCTTCGTTTAGTTTTATTTGGGAAGGAGACCTTTTTACGTTTCATGTTTTTGGACGTTCGGTTGGGTGGCGTCATTTTAGTTCCTTCTGGTTTTTTGTTGGACGATTAATTAGCTCTCCCGCTCAGTTTTAGATTTTATTTTTTGTTTTCGTAGTTTGCTTAGTTCATTCTTAGCTGTCTAGACTATTGCATTTCGGCTAGTTTTTTATTTTTTTTTTCTGCGGTTTATGTTATGGGCAGCAGCTTCTTCTTGGTTCTATTTCTTTTGTTTATTTTTTTCTTGTTTATTTTACTTTAATTTTCAATAGATTCACAAATGTTTAGAGAGATTATTCATTTAAAAATAATAGGCTAGATTTTTAGCTTGGGATTCAGTGAGTAACTTATGATTATTTTGAATTGGATTTTTTTTAAGGTCATGGAATTTTGAACGATTAACTTGATAGATTGTATTTCATTTTGCTTATGAGAAGGATTAAAATTCTATGTTCTTGAACTTGATTAGTAGTAGACATAAATGCACGATTGATACTTGAACTTGTAATAAGATTTTGATAGCTTTCTTTCACTTTTACACTTCTTATAAAATTTGTCAAGTATCTTGATTATACTGAAAAATGTGCTTATTACTTAATTAACCGATCATAATCTCTTAGAATTAGAAAATGGTTGAGAGAAGATGAAACTCGAGGTAAATCCAACTTCAAATTAGAAATGGGCGAAAATTGCATCCCAAATGTTTGTTTTATTGCTTCTTACAAATTTAATTCAACTTCTGTATTTTTTTCTTAAATCTCTTGGTTCTTGGTAATTTTAAAACATGGATTCACATTGCATTTTATTTTTTTTATTTTCATCTCTCGTAGTTGACATATTTGTTACACAAGAAAATCTCACAAACGCTTTGATAACCCTTTGTCCTTATGGAATACGATCTTGAACTTATCATTGATACAACTTGATATTTCTACACTTGGAAGTACATTCGAGACCGAGTCACCTTCAAAACCTTTGTATGGGGAGGTTAAATACAGTGAAAATTTCTGAAAATTCCTCGAAATTTCTAAACTTTCGTATGAGGCCATTCCTAATGTTGTTCCAGTATTTTATTTCCTTGCATTCTTCACTCATTCTATGTTGCTAAATATTTACTAGAGTTTTGAAGGGTTACGAAATCTTAATACTTGCTCACACACATGAGTACGAGTACTTGAAAGTGGCACCAGATCACCTAAATTTCAAGTTTCACGATTTTATAACCTAATGCAACAAAGATTATCATTAATCCATGGATTTGACATGACTATATATATACTATGAAAATATTGGATCTATATATAGTGTAAAGAAGTGTTCAGTTAATTTCACATTACTAGTGTCTTTCGACCTCAAATTTACTGATAATCATATAAGTTTAATTATCAATGTATGTTTTTCATAATTATCATTGGGAAATGAGTTACGACGTGAGATCATGTAGGTTTTTAATATGGTGGCTTTAGATTTCGAGTTTGAAGATTTATAAGAATGAGATATTATTGTTAGGGATCTCGAGCTAAGTTGGGTTCATCATGAATCGAGTGTGGGATTATGGATCTCGAACTTTGGAAAGTTCTTATAGCCACCCATTTCGAGTTAGTAGTTCATAGTTTTATTCGCTTCTTTTGATGCTTATGATTTGAGAGATGGGTAGAATACACTTCATGGTGATCATTGTCGTCATGTATTTATTTGTGAGTTGAATAATTTGTATATATTAAGTTAAACTAATCGTCACATCTTCCATTCATACACTATGTTTTTTAGATAAATAAATAAAGACAATTGGAGCCTAAGCTCTATAAAGCGAGCAAAGTAGACAGAGTGAAGGCTGGGAATGCTCCAACTTTCCCATCATCTGTGAGTCCTGCCTCGGCAACAACCCCTACGTTCGAATGGTATGATTTTTATTTTTTTATTTTTATTTCGTTTAGCCGTGTTTAGGAGTTTTATTTGTAATTTGGAACCCCTAAGGCCTTGTTTGTTTACCCAGAATAAAAAAACTCATATCATCTTATCTCAACTTATCATTACAACTTTTTTAAATCTCCATACAAAATATAATAAATAATTTCACTTTTTCAAATCCCAATATAAAATTAATATTACAAAATTATATTATAACAATATTTTATTCATTACTATTTAATTTAGGAGTTTTATTTGTAATTTGGAGCCCCTAAGTTTTGAATTTCCATATAAAAGCTCTAAGAATTTGTAGTTAAATGGTTCATGTGATTCAGCCATGGTAGTAAATTTTTTTGTAAGGAGGCCGAATTCGCAATGCAAATTATTAGATATACCATTATTATAATATATATATCTTTGAATTTATGTAGGACCGGAATTATGATGGCTTCCCAAATGATTTACAACAAATTGTTGGTAAAGAATACATATTCCTACCACGACTAAATGTTTACAAACTTAAAATATGGACGGAAAAAGTACTACACAATTTTGCGAATATTTGATCCCGAAATTATAAAATCAAAGCAAATTAAAAAGGTAATAATAAATTATACAGTTTTTTTTTTTTTCATCATGTTTTCTATCAGATTTTATATTTATAATGGTTTTACTTTTCATTGTTCAATAGAAAAAAAAAAAAAGGGTGTTGATCAGTGCACAGGCATACTGTACGTGGAATAGGACGCGAAACATAATGATTAAAATGTTTTATGATAGACATTTATTAACGATACTAATTTAATTTCAGAAAACTATATAGACATAGATCTCGAAATCAACTCAAATCCAAAGGAAGATAATCATAAATCTGAGGCTCCATTCAAGAGGAGAGAACTTCAGATAAAAAAAATAGTAGATTGATGTAATATTTACAAATATAATTTCTATAAATATATATTAAAAATATACAATCATGTCTCATACTAATTGTCTCTATTTTACATTGGTTTAAATTTAACAATTATATGTATATTACATTTTTAATAGTTGACATACATTTTTTTTTCCATAATTGTGGTAGTGATTATGTATAATGGACATCTAAATGTATATCGCGCATTGCATGGATTATAGGCTTGTAACAATAATGCTAGTACTCTCACCATCCAGAAAATAAAAGCAAATTTGCATAATTACATGCTGAAAAGCCCAGACCTGCGTCGGGGCAGGATGAGCAACAAAGGCCCTTCTCAACTGCCTTAATATTGATACTGGAAATTGGAAAAGTAATCTAGTGTATATAGTGACTCTCAAATCTTTTTTTTAATGGCATAGGGACTCTCAATGCAAAACTGTCAAAATATATTAATATCAACTATAAAGAGTTCTGAGGAAATTCTATTTTTAAGTTCTGAAACATGCATTGAAAAGACAGACCATCTACGGAAGAGAAAATAGAGCATTCATGAACTTGACAGCATTAAAAAAAGAAAAAGAAAACAGAATTAAGTCAAAAGAAAACCAGGAACATACATGTTACTCCCCGCCTTCAAAATGGATTCTTGCGCATTTCGTCTTAGCGAGTTGCCAGTTAAAAAGCTAACAAAAACGCAATCAAATGTTTAGTGTTTTATCCAAATACTAAAACTCAAAAGCATTTGAACACATCCTACCAGAAAACATAATACTGCATTCTAAAACATTTATGACACAGTTCTGCCCAGAAAGGAAGTTTGTTCGGGTGTTTGTGTGTGTATAAATTGTGTCCTCTAGATTTTGAAAAATATTTTGAAGTATGTTAGCAATGGAAGTTACAATATATAAATTAATACAGCTTGTATTTTGTTAAAACTGACATCCCTGCCACAATAACAAAGTCACAAGATAATTAACATTCATCCTCAGAAATAATTTACCAACCTGGAAAGTCCTAAGAAAAAGGTGATCTAAAATTTTATAATTTGAAAAAAATACCTTACATGATGGATATTCAGGTGGCCTAGGTCATTTTGCGTATGAAAGAAAACACTGTTTCTATCAATATGTTATGTTTGCTAGTAAGCCATGGAAAAGGGAAACAATAGCAAGAAATTGAGAAACAATAGCAGCAAGGAATTCGGGCCATGTTCAGCAGTAAATAAATGAGTTTCATAGTTTTATCTCTGTGTTTTTGGAACTATAGGTCTCTGCACTTTGATTTTACATAAACAACATATCCTTTTTTTTTTTTTTTTTTTTTTTCTTTGAACATAAACAACATATCTACAAGTATGTTGTGATACCCAGAGTAGGGAAAGCGTTGCATGGGTGTTAAGTTCCACGTGGGAGATATGGTGGATTGACCTTTGTAAGTGATTCCTCAAAGTTCCATATAACTTCAATTGGTTCTTTTTAAGGTAATGACAAATGGTATCAAGGGCGACAAAGTAACACCACATGACACCAGAGCACTGCATACAAGACAGGACAGCCAGAATGTCAAGAATTCAAGCGAGGGAAGATTGTTACCTTAAACAGTGATGAAAAACTGCAAGGGTGCTCTGTTCCATATGGATGTTTACTATATAGAACTGAGCTTGATAAGTATTACTGGAAGCATAGATGTAGCTAACAATTCCTTGGGTCATGACATGTGTCCATTGCATAAGTACGTGCCCAAGTGTCTCACAACAAAAAGATGTGCCCATTGCTATCTTCAGTTTCTGTAATTTGGTTGCTTAAGGAGAACACAATATTCATAGTGTTTTTGAGCCCGGTTGTTTTCTATTGTGTTGATCTTTCCAATAGACTCAGAACTTTTTATCTGATGACTTTACACGAAGTATGAATGTGAGATATTGGCATATTGCTTAATCGTCTTTGCACGAACATTTACCACGTTCTTTTGCCTTGTTAAGTTATATTTGAAAGCTTGAAGCACCGGATAACACTTATAATCCTGTCTTCAAAGAGCATAAATGACACTTCCAGAAATAGTTTTCTATGTTCAGTTAAGAGAAACGAACACCATTGAAAATATCATGTTTTTTCATTTTTCATTTTATTCTTTGGAAACAAAATTTAGAAATACTTCTTTGAAATACACAACATACTATATTTTGGATTTGGGTCCCCAAGAGTTCCTACCCAAACTCTTGGGCCTAGAGTGGCAGTCCACTTCTATAAAATGTTTTATTACCCACTTTCACAAAAACAAGTATAAAATACATTTAAAAATTTATTTCGAGAATTCTCAAAAAACAGAGAAGTTTTCACTTAACGAACACATTTCATTTTTTTTTTTTTTAAAATAGCCCCCATCTTTCTCGTTCATTGCAACCAAAAACATGTTTTATTTAATTATTTATGTTTTTGAAGATACACAACCCCACATATGCCTTCGCAAGCTAACAGAACACAGGGCTTCGATACATTACATGCTTTACTTACTTTCTCTCTCTGTTTTTTTTTTTTTTTAAATAAAGAGGAGTTTTTATTTAACCGAGAAATCTTCTTTATTAAAAAAGAAAAAAAAATACCGTCACTTTTCAGAAGAAAACCATTACAAACTATTGTTCAACATGCCCAACACCAACGAATAAGAACACAGCCTATGAACAACAACTCAAAATCTCAGATAAGGCAAACTCAAACTGTCAATTCTCAACAAGAAAAATTCTAAACATAAGCCCCTACACCACACACCATCTATTTTTTTAAATTTTTTCTCTCAACAAACCTCTCACCTCCCTTGGCACCTCCCTTATGCAATCCCACGAACTCGTGGTCTCATCAGCTCCCAACCTTGCCCAGTGGTCCGCCGGCCTATTCCCTTTACGATAAATATGAAGCACACAAAAAACCATCTGATAAAGAAGCGCCATGATTTCATCCTGATAGTCCTCCAAGTAACAGAGATTGCAACTAGTTCCTCTAATCCTGTTGACCACAATCATCGAATCCAATTCCAGCAGTATCCGATCAAAACCCAACCTTTGCACCTGTCTAAGCCATACAAAAGACCCAGCACCTCAGCAAAATTATTAGTACCATGCCCCAGCGAAACAGCATAGGCATTAATCAACCTGCCCTCATGATTTCTCAGAACTCCACCTGCACCAGCGTCACCCGAATTACCACGACTACAGCCATCCGAATTGAGTTTGATCCATCCTAATTCCGGCCTCTTCCAAAATACTAATTTAAGCACTTTTCATCTAGTCGAATTGATAGGCACTTGCAGCTCCAATAAAATAGCTTTTGCTCTTGATGAAAGTCCCTTTCCTGCACCAACTTTCTCCCAATCCGCGAAACCCAGTAAAGAACCTATCTCCATACCGCATCGACTGAGTCAGCTAGACCAGCCATACGAGCTCTACATCTCCGCAACCAAAGACACCAAGTAATAATTCCCGACAATAAACAAAAAACCTAACCTGATTGTGAAGACCGAGAAGCTCTGGAAAACCACAACTCAACCAGATCAGACCAACTTCTTCCATCCACAAACAGCAGTCCCACAATTCTAAAACACCTTCTCCATATTTCTTTAGCAACCTCTCCTTTAGCTAATACATGATCCAGCGATTCTACAGCTCCCAATAAACAACAATCACATTTAGAAGCTAGAGGAATGCCAACTGATTTAATTTTCTCATACACACTAAGACCATTAAACATTGCTTTCCACCAAGTCACCGACATATTATCCGGGGAAGCGAAAGGGGCGCCAAAAGCCACTATGCCTTTAATTTCCCCCCAACTTATTTCCCCCCATGTTTGCCCACATTGACGCGCGACCACCCTTCTGCACTTCGACCCATTGCACCAACAGACTCCATTTTCATCGCCTGCAAGCTCCACCCTTCTGAGTGTTCTCTCAGGCGTCAACTCTTCCGTCGTGACCTTTTCACCCATTTTCCACTCCTCATTTCCCCACACCGGCCTTCTCCCGTCCATTATTGGTTCACCAATTTCACAGTCTTCAGATCCCACAATCGGCTACCCTAGTTTGCACACAGCCTTCTCTCTACTTCAAATCTCCACATTCGGTACCCTACGTGCAAAGCTTCCCTTACAAATTTTGTAGTCCTCTGCGCCTGGATTTCCACGCAATATGTATATTTTGGGCAGTCCAGTATCATCGACCGAGGCTCCAGGTATCTCTTGTTGCCATTGCATTTATCTTCCCCCCCTTCACGATTAGGCTGCGTTACAAAAGTAGTGGTTTTTAGTGGGTACAATCATTTTTTCCAAAAATGAAACTGATATGCATGTTCCTCTGTTTGCGGTTTAATGTTGTGTATCTGCCTCTTGTGGTGTTTGAGCTGCCCAATCAGTTGTGGGATTAGATTATTTCAGTTCACCAAATATTGCATGTTTTACATGAATCAGAAACCTTTTCTTGTAGAATTTATGGCCCTATTTCTTTACCTTCTGTGCTGTAAGTAACTGATTTCCGTTAATGCTTGAAGAAAGTGCTGCCATTTTTCCTAGAGTATATGAATTTGTGAAGTTGTTGCACAAAGTTGGGGTTTTCCACACGCTATGGGACATTTCTCCGTAGCTGTTCTACCCTTGTATATTTCAATCAGTTACCAACTTTGTTTGATTTTTGGGTGATGTTATGCTGTGAAAAAACTTTTTGATAAACAACGTGAGGAGTTTGAACTTGCTAATGGACTGAAACAATGCCTCATACTAGAAAGTTTAGTATCCATAAGCTATATGTCAAATGGCATCTCTTGCCCCTGTACGAATGTGAAGGGGGTGTCAGCATTGTTTTAAAAATATAACGGACTGCTTATATAAGTTACTAATGAAAAGATAATAATTATACAGTTAAGGCTAGAGTCTAATGGTCCCGAACAATGCCTCATAAAGATAGAGGGATTGATGATCACACCTCAACTATTATATAAGTCTCACAGCCACTTATCTGTACCCATAAGCACACATAGAAGAAGAATAATTAGGAATTTTTGCCATATAAAACCCCTTCTCATATTGACATTTAAACACATATAATTATCCATGAATAGGGTAACATCCAAGAATTCCATGGCAAAAGATTCACATAACTTTTCCTTCTCAAATTTTTGGCGCCCCAACATTCTCTTCTTTGGAAAGCATTGGACAGTTGTGCTATGAGGGCACAAAATAATTAAGTTAAATACTACAAGGCATAAAAAAACAGCAGGCTAAAGAAAATCAATTGTTAAAGCATCTATTCTTTAAACCTTAATTATTTATGTACTTTAGAATCACCAAAAGATCATTATTTTCTCTATTTTAAATTGTGGAACCCTTAAAAGATCATTATTTTCTCTATTTTTCCCTTCTTATGCTTTTCAAAAGCTTTATAAAGTCAATTGTTATTAACGCATTATGTGGAGGACCAAGGTGGGTTTTGATCACTCCTAAACTCTCGTTGGGAATCAAGCACAAACTAAATCTCCTTATCTATATAGTTATATTCTCTTCTACTTTTGATATGTTATTTCTTTTATAACGTTTCGGAATATCTATGAAGAAGCTAGCCACCCTTTATCTTAGAATGCTTTTACTTTCATTTTACAAGATATTCCCCTCTTTTCCTATCTTTTTCATTTATTTATTGGGAAATATTTCTCTTTTCTTTCTTTTAAAACTTCTTCCCGATCCTCCCTTAGCTGATCGCATCTTGATCTTTTTCTTGTAACTCACAGCTATTATCCTTCCAAAAACTATTACTATCTAGAGCTACTCATGATCTATTTTAACCCAACAATAATATATGCATATAGTCTACCTTCACTTGCTCTAGAAGCAGCAGGAAATAAAGTGAAATATACAAAAACTGTTTAACTTTGTTAATATGAAATGCAGATTGGACCCTATGGTTTCCTTAGCCTTTTTGTTGGGACAATTGATTGAAACTATTAGTAGTGGCTTTTATTTGTTTTAATCGTCAACGAATCTAGTCATCTAGCGTCTGTACAAGGATGCACATAAGAACCAATAAACCAAGGAATTCACTTTCTTTGTAATTACTTGCTCAGGTTACACTTGAGGAAAGGTTAAAAGCTCACCTGCATGGCAAACCACGGGGTATATGCCCACAGATTTTCTTATTTTTCTATATATCATGGTCATAAACTGATTTCTAACACATGCTATATATCAACTCTTCATTCACAAAATCTGACCATTAAAAAGCAATACTTCAACCACTTGTATCAGAATTCAATATTGTCATGCTTGAGAATCCCTTTCCGTTGAAAAACAAAATATGACCAAACAATTTAGCTCAGTATCTCCTTCAAGAAAATTTTCTCTTGGAAAACAATACCTACATAACTTATGGTGCAACGAATGTAGCATAATTCAAGAGCCAAAAGCCATGCTTCATGGACAGACTGTTGTAATAAATATTCCTTATGGAACCCCAAGGGGTTGGCCCAAGTGGTGAAGGCCTTAGTCTTGGGTTATCACTCCCTTCAAGGTTCAATATCTCATGTGTGCAAACAATCATTTGGAGCCACACCCCATAGAGAAAAACAAGCGATTTCACCAGTTCCTTGTAGGGAAACTTTCGAAGGTGCAGTGCACAAGATCGGGATTTACTCTGCAGGGGTGGGTTTGAAAGGCCCTGCTTTGGAGAGGTTCCCTTACATCAAAAATAAATAAATCAATAAATATTCCTTATGGAGAGGCACTGCATGATTTTGATGTTCAATGCTAGTCAAAAGGTGCTAATAATTTTCTCAGGCCCAATCTTTGTACTCTGTAATTATGCAGACATATAATAGTATGATAGTAGTAGGTATGATAATGAATGCTAACAGATGACACAACTAGGCCTATTTTGAACAAGTTAGACTTGAACAACTGGCTTCTAACTAGAAACAAATGGATTTCTTTATGAGATGATTGTACAAATCGAGTTGTATTTCAATACTTTGAGTGTTCACAAAACTGTGCTAGACTCTGGTGTGTTAGAGAGCTCAACATTTCCCTCAGTACAATATTGATTAGTTGGGCATACCAAAGAAATCAAGCTAGCTAACTTGTGGTAATGCATGACTATATGTATACCCTACAAGTGCTTCCCAGTGTATAGGTTCTTGGTAGGCCCTTATGGTAGGAAATTAATTGGTGTGAAGAATTTTAGTGACATGGGTGGGGTATTTGCACTATTTTGCATTAACTCCAAATGAAAGTTGAATTGCTTACAAACATATTCTTATCTCTTGCTTCTATATGATTTGATGGCTGGAGCTTTCGGATATATATTAGGTGATGTTTACTTACTTTTGGGTATGTTATTTTCACAAAGGCAGTGGATCATGTGGGTGTCTATAAACACTCTGAGTGGAGCGAAAGAAAAGTAGAAGCACACATGGAGTTGTTGGTCTTAAAAAACAAAGTAGGCGACTGAGTTTGATGCTAGTGGATCGAGAGTTCACTGTGCAAAACTGATGTACTCTAGTTGATGCATCTTCACATTCACCCAACCCTGCCTTTAGATACTTTCGTTGCAAGCCTCACAAGGTTGTTTATGTTTACCCCTTAAATCAGTGTGAACTAAATATCATGGTGGTTTATAATATGTAACACTTAATTCACTAGTTTCTTTCTTGGCCGAGGATGTGGAGAACAAATTATGTGTATCTTGATTTTACATATGGTGTTAGGTTCTTATAGTTCCTTCTAATAGGGTATGAAATTGAGGCCTAGATGACATGTATAGCTTTACCAATGTGAAATCCAAGGTTTGACATTCTAGGAATGAAGTGACACCATGTTTAACCATGTTCTAGATTAGCTCTTTTCTTGAGAATCCTATGACTTTCAATTATACATATTAAAAGTCTTAATTTTAGTCATATATTTTTCAATACATGTGTGAGACTTTTAGTTGGAAAATCATAGGCAGTAACATTGACATTTTAAGAATAATGCATTCCTAATCAATTTATTACATTTTTGGTTAAATTGTGGGAATTGAGTGAATAGACCAATTTGAGAGCAGATGTGAATTAATCAAAATACACCCATCTTCTACAAGGATTTCCAGGCCATGGCAGCAAATTAATTAATTAATGCCTATTAATTAATGGGAACTGTTAGGGGATTTTCCCCCCACTAGCTCAGGGTCCAAAACCTAAGCGCAATATCGTGAATGGCCCAGGCCCATCGAACGATCCATCAACCCTGTTAAGGGGTTCCTAACCCTAGCAGAAGGTAGTAACCACCTAAGACGCATAGGAAGATCACCTCGGAGCGAAAGATGGTCAAACACGCCACATCAAAGGAATTGAGTCTCAGATAACTTTGAATGGACATGAGAGTGCAATTCATGATCTTATAGCGAGAGAAGAACGAAAAACCAAACAGCATGCATTATCTGGAAGGACAAGGCACGGGGACATTGACTCAGTCTCGAATGTGCTTTCAAGTGTAGAAGTGTCAAGTTGTGTCAAGGATAAGTTCAAGATCGTATTCCACATGGACAAAGGGTTATCAAAGCGTTTGTGAGATTTTCGTGTAATAAATGTGTTGACTAGGAGAGATAAAAATAAATGTGAATCTATGTTTCTAAAATTACTAAGAACCAAGAGATTTAAGGAAAATGTGTAAAAGTTGAATTAAACTTGTAAGAAGCAATAAAATAAAGACTTGGGATGTAATTTTCGCTCATTCCTAATTTGAAGTTGGATTTACTTCTAATTTCATCTTCTCTCAACCATTTTCTTATTCCAAGATATTATGATCGGTTAATTAAATAATAAGCACACTTTCAGAATAATCTAGGTGCTTGACAGATTTTATAACAAGTGTAAAGTGAAAGAAAGTCATCAAAATCTTGTTACAAATTTAAGCATCAATCGTGTCTTTATGTCTACGACTGATCAAGTTCAAGAACATAGAACTTTAATCCTTCCCATAGGCAAAATGAAATACAATCTATCAAGCTAATCATTCAAAATTCCATAACCTTGAAGAAAATTCAACCCAAAACAGTCATGAATTACTCATTGAATCCCAAACTAAAAATCTAGCCTATCATTTTTAAATTAACAAAATGTCCAAAAATGATGAACCCTAATATTTCAAGTTACTATATGAAAATAAATGCAGAAGAATAAAAATAAGTAGCCGCTCCTAAGTTCTGAAAAAGGAACCAACAAAATAAAATTAAAATGAAACCGTCCAATCGAATGAAAGATGAACAAGACACGAAAAATAAAATCAAAACGAGAGTGAGAGAGAGTTTCCTTCTACACCCAGTCCGTAAACCCAGGGAAAAAGAAAATAAAATCTAGTCAACTAAAACCCAAAAACTCCTAAACGCAAAACGTAAACTTAAAGTAAAGCAAGAAAAAAAAAAGAAAAAAAAAAAAAAAAAAAAAAGCTAGCCGCAAAAGATCTCCCAGCCGAAACGTGAAAACTCAAAACAAGAAAAAAAAAAAGAATTTAAAGCAAGAGGAAGAGAGCGCTCTTACGCCGACTCCCAACAAGTAAAAGTAGCCTAACTTCTTTCCAAAACTCAATACAAGCAGTGAAAAAATAAAAAAAAATGAATGCCGACCCTCTGGAAACCCCCAAAGAAAACATAATAAAAAGCCAGTCAAAGATAAAAAATGCCCCTTCCCCTGTGCGCGATCTCCTTTGCACTTCCGTCATTTATTGCTTTCGCAGCTTGCCCCTTTCTGTCCATGCACCAATCCTCTCATGATTGGCTGCTCTTGCTCCAACGTGCGTGAGTTTGTTGTGCCAGTTTTGAGGCCAGATCCTTTTGGCAGTCTTAATTTCAAAATTATCCTACATAATTAGAGGAGTAATACTACATACAATCACTTTTGCGTATTCTTCGCGCACTCCACTGATATGATTGGTTGGATTAATTTTTTTTTAATATACAACTAATCATATCACTGGAGTGCACAAAAAAGTACGCAAAAGTGACTGTACATAAAATTTTTACAATTAGAGTTAAGTTTTCAGCATATAATAGGATGAGAAGATTAACTTTGGTGTCTTAACAATGTGAGTGTGCCAGCTTCATTACAAAATTTTTAAGGGCAAAATATCATGATTTGACAATTAACTCCAGTTTATAATATACTGCATAATTAAGTGTTCAATTCATTTTTTTGGTTAAACAATTTAATCATTTTAGCAACTTAATTATGCAATTTTTACACTTTATCACACCCCCCCAACTAGCTTTTTGCTAGTCTCTAACAAATAATGCGATCAAAGAATGAAAGATCCAAGAGTGAGCCACCTAACTCAAAAATCTCTACACAAAATCAAATCATGTTGAAATCATTGGCATTAGAATGTAGTTAGGTCAGGTTATAGTTCAACACAAAGACTTATAAAATTCTCAAGAATTCAAATAAGGGGAATGTATCTAAGTTGTAGATCTATGAGTGCATCAAGTGTGTGAACAGATTGTCATTTGTTGGTTTCAAGATTTCTCACAATAGTTTCAGCTTATCAACTTTTTCAAGGAAAACCAAAAGGTTTTTACTTCAATTCAAAACCATTACATTGACGGCTTTCACGCCATCACACTTTGAAAGACCCTTTTTTTTAACGGATCCCGGTGATAAGCAACCTTTTCCAATGTACTTGCACCATTTTTTTTTCTTTTAATCTCTGACCTGTTCCTTTTCTCATGTATTTTTACCTCCAGTTATATTTTTTTTTTCTGGTTTCTCATTCACTTTTCCTAAGCCATTAAGATATGGTTCATTGTAGTTCTTGCTAGTTGCTTAGATGAAAACCACTGATTGACATCAATCAAACAACAAAAGTATCTATCTTGTGTCTATTAGAGCCATCAATCAATAGCTTTGAAATATATTGCCTAAGTTTGAGTTGCTAAGAATTACGATAAGGCCCTGTGTTGAACTTAAACCTAAACCAGTGGGAATTAATGTAACCCAAGACTACAACTATCTGATCTTAAGCAGAGAAGTGTGAAATCCGTAACTTGTCAGAAAAAAAAAAATTCAGACCCCACAATTATAAATCCTGTGAGACTAAGTGGTAGAATACTCTCCTTACCCCCAACTAAAAATGGGCAGTGTCCTTACTGCAAATCATGAATAAACAAGGCATGAAAGAGAATAGGGCCAAAGGAAATACTTGAGATGGCTGAGTGGATCATGAAAGTAAAAATGAAACCATAAAAAAATGAACTAAATAGTGCTGAACCTGAAAAGATAGAATGAAAAAAAGAAAGAAAAACAAAACAAAGGAAAGAACAAAACATAGAAGTTAAATAAACAAGAACAAAAAAAGAAAAGAAAGAAAGAAAAAAATTAAAGCAAAACAGAAATGAACTAAGTATCATGAGAATAAGTAGGATTTTTCAAAGGAATGGAAGTATCCTCAACTGAAAGTTTTCCCAAAAAATGTTTAAGTCGTTGGCCATTTACTTAGAAAGTGTTTCCATTTTGAGGATTGGTAATCTCAACAGTTCCATATGAAAAAACAGTTTGCATCACATAAGTCCCACTCCACCGAGACCTTAACTTACTAGGATAAAAAATCTTACGTTGGATGTGTTTGTTGGGTATACATTTTCAAGAAATTTGGTCAGAACAATATTTAAACAAGTAAAGGTCATCATAAAAAAAAATGATTTAACCTCAGATTTAACCTCATATACAAGAAATCAAGGTATAGTCAAACAATCATTCATAAATGAGGTTCATGAATACAAAAGTTCTAAGTTACAAACAAATGAGGATATTTATTCCTCATTAAATCTTCTCTTTCTCATGTCACTTCTTGGAAAGCTGGGTTGTTCCAAAGCACTTTTACTAACGATTCCTTAGCTCTTGCTTTTTGCTATCCACAATTTGCACTGGCTACTCTTCATAGGATAGATTAGGCTGAATTTGTATACTACCATCTTCCATTACTACGAGCTTCCTTTCCCCAAAGCTCTTCTTCAATGACGATACATGAAAGTCATTGTCCACTCCTTGCATCTCGGCTGGTAGATCCAATCGATATGCCACTGCACCGACTCTTTCCATGACCTTAAACAGTCCTACATACTGAGGACTCAATTTTTATTTCTTCTCGAACCGCATGACTCCCTTCATGGGCAAAACCTTGACATACATCCAATCTCCAACATCAAACTCTAAATTCCGTAGTCATTTCTTGTCATAACTTTTCTAACGACTTTGGGCTACTTTTATCATTTCCTGGATTAGTGCTACTTGTTTTTGTATGTCCTACAAGTATTCTGGTCTTAACAACCTTCTTTCACCGACTTCATCCCAATACAGAGGGGATTTGCACTCCTTTTGTACAATGCTTTGTAAGGTGCCATCTAAATTATAGCCTAAAAGTTATTATTATAGGCAAATTCTATCAATGGCAAATGGCTTTCCCAATCACCACTTAGTTCCATCACGAAAGCACGTAACATATTCTCCAATGTTTGGATAGTATGCTCCGTTTGTCCGTCTGTTTGCGGGTGACAGGCACTACTAAACTTCAAATTCGTGCCCAAATCTTTTGTAGACTTTGCCAAGAATGTGAAGTGAACCATGTATCCCTATTAGACACTATAGACTTTGGCACTCTGTGAAGCCTGATTATATCGTTAACACAAACTCGAGAAAGCTTATCTAACGAGTCTGTTTTAGCAATAAGCAGAAAATGTACACTCTTGGTTAACCAGTAAACTATATCCTTTGCACTTTAATGGTTGCAATTCTCCAGCTGGCCTTTAATGCTCAGCCTTCACTAGTTGATAAATTGAACATTTTGCAACAAACTCTACCACATATCTTTTTATTTCATCCCACCAAAATTGTCCCTTTAAATCCTGGTACTTTTTGGTGCTACCAATATGAGTGGTAGATGGTGTGTAATGGGCTTCCTTCATAATCTTTTCCTCCAATTCAGGAACATTAGGAATCACTTTTCTCTCATTGTAATACAACATTCCCTATCTACCAATTGAAAAGTGTTGTGGTCGATGAGGCGAGTTCAGCCTTAATGTGCTGCTCAACCTCTACCAAAGCATCTAGGCAAGCCCAACCTTCGCATGCCGCTCAGCCCCCTCTCACCAAGTGCGAAGGTCAACGAGGTATGTTCAACCTTAAAGTGCTACTCGACCTCTAACAAAGTGTCTAGGTGAGCCCAGCCTTCACATCCCGCTCGACCTAGTCTTGCCAAGCGCAAAGGTCAGTGAGGTGAGTTCAGCCTTAACGTGCTACTCAACCTCCGCCAAGTAACTGGGCAAGCCTAACCTTCACATGCCACTCAGCCCCCTCTAGCTAAGCGTGAGGGTCAATGAGGCGAGGTCACTCTTAAAATGCTGCTCTACCTCTACTAAAGTATTGAGACGAGCTCGACCTTTACATGCCACTCGGCCCCCTCTCGCCAAACACGAGTGTCAACGAGGCAAGTCCAGCCTTAACGTGCTGCTTGAACTCTGCCAAAGGATCAGAGCAATCCCAACCTTTACATGCCCCCTCAGCCCCCTTCGATTGGAAGGGAAATCGACAAGGTGGGGTGACTTAAGGCATTCGTACCTCCCCCCACAACGTGAAAAGTCACCTACCCGAAAGGTAAAATGGGGTTCAAGCCTGTGGCACTAACAACGCCATATTTTTCCCAATGCTTGGCCTCTCATTGGAACGAGCGAAGGATACACGTAAAGTGTAAACAGGTGTTGATAAAGGAAAGATAGCAAAATAAAGGAACACAAGCAAAATGATAGAGAATGCTTATTCATTAATGATCAAAGTCTTTACAAAGAGGAAGATTACAACGTCTCTACAAGGGATCTTACAAAAAGAAAGAATAGACGCACACATATTAAAAATGAAAGTACTCTGGCGATGAGCTTGGACTTGGCGAGGTTGCTCAAAGGCACAAGATCCCTCACCCAATCCAAGAAGTAAAAAAAGATAAGAGCCAGAGGGCCATCGTGTTTCATGTACCTCAAGACCCTTCAGAGCACTAGGAAGACTGCTGTTAGAGCAAATCATTTTCTCTTGGAAGTGGCAGATAGGGACACCTGAAGCATGATCCTCATCACTATCAAGGATGTCAACAATAACTAGGCGCCGGGTCAGTCTCGGAAGAGGTCCTCTTTCTCAGTATCTTTTCTTCCTCCTTGGTTGAAGAGCATTTGCTCGAACTTGAATGGTTCCATTGTGGGAGAAGCTCCTAACACCAGCCAAGCCAGAGAGGGTAGCGCCGGCCCAACCCGTTCAATCGAACTAGTCGCGACGTCGTAATGAAACATGAACTGCATGTCAAGTCCTAAGATAGGAACAACACAACCATGAAGCCCAAGCCATACCACCTCTGGGACGCACCTCCAAGTGATAGAGAACAACACAACCTTCGACAAGACTTCCTCTGAGCGAACATTTGCTTCAGTGCGAACCTGTGGCGAGCCTTCATCCATGTAGTGTCCCCCAAAGCCAAAAGGCTCATCAGACCCAGGGTCCCCTAGAACAAAACCCACGCAAGAAATGCAGAAATGATCTAGTTGCTTCAAGGGCAGAAAGGGAGTTACGATGACTGCCAATGGAGAAATGAAGACTTATATAGGCATTCACGACAGTTCGTTCCCCAAGGTTTTGCAAAAGTGTGTATTCCTAGACCCCCACCAAATCTGGTGCAATTCTCATAGCGCACACCACAAGGACCATCTGGCACCATTAATGTGAGAAGGGTGTAATAGGCAAGCATTAATATCTAATGCCTGAAGAGCGTGGGAACTCATGCGCATCGCATTAGCTGCCAAAGAAGCCCAATGGAGAAGCCTGAGAACTAACACGTGGCGAGAGGCCAAGGCGCAAGTCCCCCTCCTTTTTTGAGAAGTGGGCATCTCAAGCCTTAGTGGACAAGGTGAATGGAAAGTCCTGACAAACTGATCGATGGAAAAAAGAAAGAGCAAGAGGTGGATGAGGAAACCACCACAAAGCAAAGCATGTGGCAATACAATGGGAAAACAAATGTGTATACAAGTATACTAGTGGGCCGTAGTGGCTTCATCTTCAAGAGGAATGGCATTTGGGATCATTGCTTGGAGAATTTCGCCCTAATGATTAAGGACAGTAGGATAGGGATCGAGTTATTTGAGATTGACAGTCCTCAAGTGAGTTCTCGAGCACCCTTAAGTACGCCTCCAGTGCTCGAGAACTCACTTGAGGATTCTAAATAACATGATCCCGCAATTTCTTAAGCCTTTAAATATACCCATACGCCCAAGCAGCTTCCTACACCTGAGCCAAGTCGCTTCGTAGGTCCTCATTAACTACGTCTTGGGTAGCAATCCTCCACTGAGCCGCCCTCAACTCTTTTAACCCTCGTCTGAGCTACCAACAGCGAGTCTTCCCGGTCCTTCAAGGCAACCAACAATGACGAGCACTCCTCCTCCAATAGCTTAAACCATTGGGCTTCAAGCTGGCTCAGTGCCTCATTCTCCACCTAAAGTTTGCTCAGCGACACTTGGGCTGAGATGGCCCACCTTGGTCATCGCCAGCTCTTCCTCCACGCATTTTCTCTCCTCCCTCTCCCCACTAGTGCGGTGGAGAGCCATTTTCACCATGGAGCGAAGCTTCCAATTTTGTGCCTCAACTGCCTCCTGGCTACTCACAATGAAGTCGGCCTACATGTCGACTCCCTATAGCCCACCACGACAAGGCACAGAAGAGTCAAAATAAAAGACACAAAACAGGAAAAGAGTGAGTCAAAGATAAGGAAAGCTCAGAGAAAAAGCTCCGCAGAGATCTAAAGCCTTTGCTCGCACACTACCGGCTTCAAGACGAGTGGATGCAAAGATAAACTCCATCAAGCTACCTACGGGAGGTGATAGCTGGTACACCCTAGTGCTCCTAATGTCACCCGAAACCTCCCTATTCGGCCCACTTGCTGAAGGGTTGGGAAGACCCTAGGTCATGGACTCTAAATCCACCTAGGAAAGTGAGTGATCTTTCCCCTCGCCGGTGTGTGCAGACTGTCCTCTCCAGACCGCACGACAGCGGCTGCAACCCCCCTGTTAAGGATCTCAGTCTAGTCCCTAAACATTAAGGTCCACGAGCTCACCTTGTTGTGGTGATGACCGATTATGCCTAGCCAACTTGCTTGGCATTGAACTTGTGTGGAAATGTCCTAGGTTGATGAAGTTTTAGTGTTTGAGTGTTGAAAGTGATGATGATGTGGTAGGGTAATCTACGTCATGATTTAGTGTGTTTGATGCAATGGGGAACGACTTGTTGGTTGCCCTTGATGTTGGCACAACTTGGATGATGCTTCGGGTTGGTATGGTGAAGTGTAGCTAGGGTTTTGGGTGGTGACTAAGGGGGATTACAAGATTGGGAAGTGATGGACTAGGGTGGAGTCTAGGGTGGGTTGCTAGGGTTTGGATGGTGTTTGAATAAGTCTAGAGTTGTTCCTAGAGTTTAGGGACTTGGAGATGATAGAATTTGAATATGGCAAGTGGATGAGGATCTTTGGTAGGATTTGGAAAGATGGAGATGATTGAAGGAAAATTCATAAGTTGTAGGAATCTATCAAGGAAATATAGGGTTTCGGTTTTGGCAAGTAGAAAGGGTCTTGTTTGACTTGAGGAATTCTAGGAATTGAGTGATTTTAGGAATTAGATTTAGAAGATGAGATGAGGATTCCTAAAATGTAGGAATTACCTTGTGGGAGTCTAGGTGATTTCGGCTAGTGTTTGTGGGTATGGATGAAGGGTGGCTAGGGTTGGCAATTAAGGCAAGAGATGTGTATGGAATGATCGAGGCAATGAGAATTTTGGCTAGGGTTAATTTGGATAGAGGAGGGCTTGTTGGAAAACTAGATCTAGGCTAGATATAGGGTTCTATGGCTTTATGAAAGTGATATGATATGGACTTGAGTCTTATGGAGGCTAAATATGTGTTTGATTAGTGAGAAGGTGTATGGAATGGATATGAAATTATAGATCTAGGCTATGACATGTGAGAATTTTAGATCTATGGATGTGGAAATGTGTTGGGCGTGATTTATGATTGGGAGATGGGAAGATGAAAGTGTTTATAAAATCAAAGAGAAATTATATGAACGAACTAGAAAATATAAGAACAGAAAAGTATTTATGGATTTTTTAATAGAGAATGGAAAGATGCAAAAGATTGATAGCTAGATGATATGAAGATTGAATGGAAAATAAACAAGAGATTGATAAAATGAATCAACACCTATTCATGAATTGCAAGGTGTTAATCCTCTCATTAGGATTCATGAATTGCACCCAAAAGAGCCCAAGTGCAAAAGCACCAAAAGTGTTCACAAGAACACACCCAACTATTCCACAAAGGAAAATATGGCAAAAGATGCAAATGAAATGACTAAGGGTCGTATTTATAGAGCTTACAAATTGGAAACTCCCAAAAGGTGCTTAGTAAATTAAATGAATAAATAAATCAAATTAAATAAATAAAACAAATACACAAAATAATAAAATGGATAAATGGCGCTATGGCCGTGACATGCATGGCCCATGGTAGGCTAGGGTAGTGCATGGCCCACAGATTGGCTAGTCTTGATCTGGTCCGATGGCTGGCTACATTGTATGGCATGGTGCCATGCATTGGTCTAGTGGTGGGTGTAACAGCCCGCTAAAATTATCAGTTTTGGATTTATTTCCCGACAGCAATCACATCTCTCTTGTCTTTACCCTCATCTGGAATCACGCGTATAGATTATCTTTTCCGTAAATCACGTAATTTGTTCTTCACCGACAGCTGTAAAATCATGAACAGTTTTATCCTAAGCGTTGTACCTCGATGACGTTTTTCCGGATCTTATCCATCGAATTTCAAAGTATTAAATAAGCTTGTTTTTAAAGTAGCACAATTATAATAATTTAATGAGTTCTGAAAATATTATAATTGTGGATATTTATTTAGATTAAATATTTTAATTGTTTTAAGATATTAAGAGGTTTAATTTTACGTTGAAAATTCTTATTTAAATTTAAGTGTTTTATGCACTTTGATTAATTAACGGTACTTTATCATTTTTATATAATGATGAATGTTTCACGACTTAATACAGAGTACACTCACGTGAACTCTCTTCCATCCACACTACAAAACCCATCACTGCGATACACGTCTCACATGCATCGCTACGCGACACGGAGTACGCACTACGCGTACTTCCTTCGCTACAACACCATCACATGCATCACACGATGCATCGCCATACAACACGGAGTACACTACATGCGTACTCCCTTCCTTCTACGACACACATCATTACAGCGCACGTCGCGCGGCGCGTCGCTGCATTACACAGATACGCTTTTATGCGTACTCTCTTCACACAACATGCCATATCCCAACTACGGCATCCATCTCATGCCCATACTTCAAGCACAGTCCACAATACTGCACAATCAAGCCCAGCACTTCACAACTACACTTCACTTCACAACTACGCAGCGAACTCCACAATTACTAATTACGTAGTCTACAGTCCAACCAATCAACTACGCTAAAAAAAACTAGCTAGAGATAAAGGGTTATACCATCGACGGGATAACCCGTGCGTCGCTCGCTGCTCGTCACGATCAAGTGTCGGAGGAGCGTATGGTGGCTGTAACATCGCGTACGGTGGCTATCCACCACATAAAGTGGCAGTTTGGGCTTGAGAATAGCTAGGCGTAGTCTTGGAAAGGCTCATGGTGGCCTCGTGGTGGTCAAAGGTGGCGGAGCATAGCGGCATCACGCCGTGAACAGTACATCCGAATGGTAGGAGTTTGCTTGAGGTGGAGGAACGCCATAGAACTTCATGGCAAGCTAGGGAAAGGTAGATGAAGATGTAGTGGAACTGTGGTGGCGAGGTGGTGGCCATACGGTGTATTTCGGCCTTGGAGAGTGAGGGTTACACATAGCTCCGTTGGCCATGAAATTTGTTGGAGAAGTTCGTGGTGATGAGAGGAACAAGGTGATGGTGGTGAAACACCGTGGGTGGCCGTGTACGGTGGTGCAACCAAATGGTTAGTTATGGAGACCCATCGAAGAAAGAGTGAGAGGTAGAGGAAAATGAAGACATGGGGAGGAAGCCTATGATGTGGTGGTTCCATTGGTGGTGCTTGGTGGCTGTTTCAGTCGTGTATAGTGGCTCAAAGAGGAGAAAATGGCCTTAAGACCCATTTGCTTGGAGGGAAAAAGAGAGAGATTGGGCTGCCGATATAACTCACCACCGGTGAGGTTGTGGTCGCCGATGAGGAAGGATCATGCCGGTGTGGGAGGTGGGGCATAGCGGCTGGAGGTGGCGCCGGCTGGGAGTTCAAACCGAACGGTGAAGGGACAAACATCACGTGTACGTCGGGCATGGAGAAGAAAGAGAGGAGAGAGAAGAAGAAAAGGAAAAAGAGAAAAAGTGAGGAGGAAAAGAGAGGGGCCTAGGCATTTAACCTCAGTTATACGTTTCGAGATCCTCAAACGATCCAACGATGAGTTCAAACACTGATTTGAAAACGCGTAAGTGTTTTATTTAAAATAAAACACTTTAATAAAACACTAAGAGGAATTAAGGTAGAATATTATTTTATAAACTAAAGTTTATAAAATAATATTTCTCATCATTATTTAAAATGATAAAGCATCGTTAATTACTCAAAGAGAATAAAATCATTTAAATTAATAAAACACTTAAATAAAACACTGAGAGGAATTAAGATAGAATATTATTTTATAAACTAAAGTTTATAAAACAATATTTCTTCATCATTATTTAAAATGATAAAGTATCGTTAATTACTCAAAGAGGATAAAACCATTTAATTTAAATAAGAGTTTTCAACGTAAAATTAACCATCTTAATATTGTAAAACAACTAAAATATTTAATCTAAGTAATTATCCACAATTATAATATTTTTAGAGCTCATTAAAATATTATAATTGTGTTACTTTAAAACCAAGCTTATCTAATAATATTGAAAAAATCTCCTATAGATATTTCCATGATATTTAAAATATCTATAGGCTTTAAAATATCTATCTTACTTTGAAATCCGCTAGATAGCTTTCAGAACATGCCATCCAGGTACAGCACTTAGGATAAGGCTCAGCACGTAGATCGAAGCTCGACACGTGGAACGAAGCTCGACACGTGGAACGAGGCTCGGCATGTTGACCGAAGTATGACACGTAGATCGAGGCTCACACATAAAGAAGAAGAAAGAAGGAGCGGATATCACATGTGGCTCCCACGCACCAGCTAGGAGAGTGAGGGATGGTCAGGTNACACGCGTATTCTCTTCACACAACCCGCCGTATCACATCTACGGCATCCATCTCACGCCTATACTTCACAGCACAGTCCACAAAATACACAATCAAACGCAACACTTCACAACCACACTTCGCTTCACAACTACGCAACGAATTCCACAAATACAACTACACAATCCACAAACCAACCAACTATTTTAAACGTAAAATAACTAGAGATAGAAGGTTATACCATCGACGGGATAACCCGTGCGTCGCTCGTTGTTCGTCACGAACATGCGTCGGAGGAACGTACGTGGCGGCGTACGGTGGCTGTCCACCACATAAAGTGGTAGTTTGGGCTTGAGAAAGGCTAGGCGTGGTCTTGGAAGACTCATGATTTTACAGCTGTCGGTGAAGAACAAAATACGTGATTTACGGAAAAGATAAACTATACGCGTGATTCCAGATGAGGGTAAAGACAAGAGAGATGTGATTGCTGTCGGGAAATAATCCAAAACTGATAATTTTAGCGGGCTGTTACAAAAATTGTCTCTCTAAATCCTGGTACTTCTTGGTGCTACCAATATGAGTGGTAGATGGTGTGCAATGGGCTTCCTTAATAATCTTTTCCTCCAATTCAGGAACATTAGGAATCACTTTTCTCTCATTGTAATATAGCATTCCCTATCTACCAATTGAAAAGTGTTGTGGTCGATGAGGCGAGTTCAGCCTTAATGTGTTGCTCAACCTCTACAAAAGCATCTAGGCAAGCCCAACCTTCGCATGCCGCTCAGCCCCCTCTCACCAAGTGCAAAGGTTAACGAGGTGAGTTCAACCTTAAGGTGCTACTTGACCTCTAACAAAGTGTCTAGGTGAGCCCAGCCTTCACATCCCGCTCGACCCAGTCTTGCCAAGCGCAAAGGTCAGTGAGGCGAGTTCAGCCTTAACGTGCTACTCAACCTCCGCCAAGTATCTGGGCAAGCCTAACCTTCACATGCCACTCAGCCCCCTCTAGCCAAGCGTGAGGGTCAATGAGGCAAGTTCAGTCTTAACATGTTGCTCGACCTCTACTAAAGTATTGAGACGAACTCGACCTTTACATGCCACTCGGCCCCCTCTCGCCAAACACAAGTGTCAATGAGGCAAGTCCAGCCTTAACGTGCTGCTTGACCTCTGCCAAAGGATCAGAGCAATCCCAACCTTTACATGCCCCTCAGCCCCCTTCGATTGGTAGGGAAATCGTCAAGGTGGGGGTGACTTAAGGCGTTCGTACCTCCCCCCACAACGTGAAAACTCACCTACCCGAAAGGTAAAAGGGGGTTCAAGCCCGTGGCACTAGCAACACCATATTTTTCCCAACGCTTGGCCTCTCATTGGAAATAGCAAAGGATACGCGTAAAGTGTAAACAGGTGTTGATAAAGGAAAGATAGCAAAATAAAGGAACACAAGCAAAATGATAGAGAATGCTTATTCATTAATGATCGAAGTCTTTACAAAGAGGAAGATTACAACATCTCTACAAGGGATCTTACAAAAAAAAAAAGAATAGATGCACACATATTAAAAAGGAAAGTACTCTGCTTGGACTTGGCGGGGTTGTTCAAAGGAACAAGATCCCTCACCCAATCCAAGAAGTAAAAAAAGATAAGAGCCAGAGGGCCATCGTGTTTCATGTACCTCAAGACCCTTCAGAGCACTAGGAAGACCGCTGTTAGAGCAAATCATTTTCTCTTGGAATTGGTAGATAGGGACACCTGAAGCATGATCCTTATCACTATCAAGGATGTCAACAATAACTAGGCGTCGGGTCAATCCCGGAAGAGGCCTTCCTTCTCATTATCTTTTCTTCCTCCTTGGTTGAAGAGCATTTGCTCGAACTTGAATGGTTCCATTGTGGGAGAAGCTCCTAACACTAGCCAAGCCAGAGAGGGTAGAGCCGGCCCAACCCGTTCAATCAAACTAGTCGCGACGTCGTAATGAAACATGAACTGCATGGCAAGTCCTACGAATAGGAACAACACAACCATGAAGCCCAAGCCATACCACCTCTGGGACGCACCTCCAAGTGACAGAGAACAACACAACCTTTGACAAGACTTCCTCTAGGCGAACATTTGCTTCAGTACGAACCTGTGGCGAGCCTTCATCCATGTAGCGTCCCCCAAAGCCAAAAGGCTCATCAGACCCAGGGTCCCCTAGAACAAAACCCACGCAAGAAATGCAGAAAGGATCTAGTTGCTTCAAGGGCATAAAGGGAGATACGATGACTGCCAATGGAGAAATGAAGACTTATATAGGCGTTCACGATAGTTCGTTCCCCAAGGTTTTGCAAAAGTGTGTATTCCTAGACCCCCATAAAATCTGGTGCAAATCTCATAGCGCACACCACAAGGACCATCTGGCACAATTAATGCGAGAAGGGTGTAATACACAAGCATTAATATCTAACTGCCTGAAGCGTGTGGGAACTCATGTGCATCACATTAGCTGCCAAAGAAGCCCAATGGAGAAGCCTGAGAACTAACACATGGCAAGAGGGCAAGGCGTAAGTCCCCCTCCTTTTTTGAGGAAGGGGCATCTCAAGCCTTAGTGGACAAGATGAATGGAAAGTCCCGACAAACTGATCGATAGAAAAAAGAAAGAGCAAGAGGTGGATGAGGAAACCACCACAAAGCAAAGCATGTGGCAATACAATGAGAAAACAAATGTGTATACAAGTGTGCCGTAGTGGCTTCATCTTCAAGAGGAATGGCGTCTGGGATCATTGCTTGGAGAATTTTGCCCTAATGATTAAGGGCAGTAGGATAGGGATCAAGTTATTTGAGATTGACGGTCCTCAAGTGAGTTCTCAAGCACCCTCAAGTGCGCCTCCAGTGCTCGAGAACACACTTGAGGATTCTAAATAACATGATCCCGCAATTTCTTAAGCCCTTAAATATACCCATACGCCCAAGCAGCTTCCTACACCTAAGCCAAGTCGCTCCGTAGGTCCTCGTTAACTATGTCTTGGGTAGTAATCCTCCACTGAGCCGCCCTTAACTCTTTTAACCCTCGTCTAAACTACCAACAACGAGTCTTCCCGGTCCTTCAAGGCAACCAACAATGACGAGCACTCCCCCTCCAATAGCTTACACCATTGGGCTTGAAGCTGGCTCAGTGCCTCATTCTCTACCTAAAGTTTACTTAGCGACTCTTGGGTTGAGATGGCCCACCTTGGTCATCGCCAGCTCCTCCTCCACGCATTTTCTCTCCTCCCTCTCCCCACTCGCGCAGTGGAGAGCCATTTTCACCATGGAGCGAAGCTTCCAATTTTGTGCCTCAACTGCCTCCTGGCTACTCACAATGAAGTAGGCCTACATGTCGACTCCCTATAGCCCACCACGACAAGGCACAGAAGAGTCAAAATAAAAGACACAAAACAGGAAAAGAGTGAGTCAAAGATAAGGAAAGCTCGGAGAAAAAGCTCCGCAGAGATCTAAAGCCTTTGCTCGCACACTACCGGCTTCAAGACGAGTGGATGCAAAGATAAACTCCATCGAGCTACCTATGGGAGGTGATAGCTGGTACACCCTAGTGCTCCTAATGTCACCCAAAACCTCCCTGTTCGGCCCACCTGTTGAAGGGTTGGGAAGACCCTAGGTCATGGACTCTGAATCCACCTAGGAAAGTGAGTGATCTTTCCCCTCGCCGGTGTGTGCAAACTGTCCTCCCCAGACCTCACGACAGCAACTGCAACCCCCTGTTAAGGACCTCAATCTAGTCCCTAAACATTAAGGTCCACGAGCTCACCTTGCTGTGGTGATGACCGATTATGCCTACCAACTTGCTTGGCCTTGAACTTGTGTGGAAATGTCCTAGGTTGATGAAGTTTTAGTGTTTGAGTGTTGGAAGTGATGATGATGTGGTAGGGTAATCTACGTCATGATTTAGTGTGTTTGATGCAATGGGGAACGACTTGTTGGTTGCCCTTGATGTTGGCGCCACTTGGATGATGCTTCGGGTTGGTATGGTGAAGTGTAGCTAGGGTTTTTGGTGGTGACTAAGGGGGATTACGAGATTGGGAAGTTATGGACTAGGGTGGAGTCTAGGGTGGGTTGCTAGGGTTTGGATGGTGTTTGAATAAGTCTAGGGTTGTTCCTAGAGTTTAGGGACTTGGAGATGATAGGATTTGAATATGGCAAGTGGATGAGGATCTTTGGTAGGATTTGGAAAGATGGAGATGATTGAAGGAAAATTCATAAGTTGTAGGAATCTATCAAGGAAATAAAGGGTTTCGGTTTTGGCAAGTAGAAAGGGTCTTGTTTGATTTGAGGAATTTTAGGAATTGAGTGATTTTTGGAATTAGATTTGGAAGATGAGATGAGGATTCCTAAAATGTAGGAATTACATTGTGGGAGTCTAGGTGGTTTCGGCTAGTGTTTGTGGGTATGGATGAAGGGTGGCTAGGGTTGGCAACTAAGGCAAGAGATGTGTATGGAATGATGGAGGCAATGAGAATTTTGGCTAGGGTTAATTTGGATAGAGGAGGGCTTGTTGGAAAACTAGATCTAGGCTAGATATAGGGTTCTATGGTTTTGTGAAAGTGATATGATATGGACTTGAGTCTTATGGAGGCTAAATATGTGTTTGATTAGTGAGAAGGTGTATGGAATGGATATGAAATTATAGATCTAGGCTATGACATGTGAGAGTTATAGATCTATGGATGTGGAAATGTGTTGGGCGTGATTTATGATTGGGAGATGGGAAGATGAAAGTGTTTATAAAATGAAAGAGAAATTATATGAACAAACTAGAAAATATAAGAACATAAAAGTATTTATGGATTTTTGAATAGAGAATGGAAAGCTGCAAAAGATTGATAACTAGATGATATGAAGATTGAATGGAAAATAAACAAGAGATTGATAAAATGAATCAACACCTATTCATGAATTGCAAGGTGTTAATCCTCTCATTAGGATTCATGAATTGCACCCAAAAGAGCCCAAGTGCAAAAGTACCAAAAGTGTTCACAAGAACACACCCAACTATTCCATAAAGGAAAATATGGCAAAAGATGCAAATGAAATGACTAAGGGTCCTATTTATAGAGCTTACAAATTGGAAACTCCCAAAAGGTGCTTAGTAAATTAAATGAATAAATAAATCAAATTAAATAAATAAAACAAATAAACAAAATAATAAAATGGATAAATGGCCCTATGGCCGTGACATGCATGGCCCATGGTGGGCTAGGTTAGTGCATGGCCCACAGCTTGGCTAGTCTTGATCTGGTCCGATGGCTGGCTACATGGTATGGCATGGTGCCAGCATTGGTCTGGTAGTGGGCACTGCATGGCTCTGTTCGTGGCCTGCTGATGGTGGCATGGCTTGGTGCCAAGCCTAGGCATGATGGTGGGCACAAGGTGGTTCTATGATGCTGCTGTGAGGCTCAGTCAAGTGGCTTGGGTGGTAGTCCTACATGGCCCGAGCCTATGGCTTGGGAGATGGGTATGTATGGCCCAAGCTGATGGTCTGGGCGCTGGGGCTGCAAGGCACGAGCTGGAGCCATGCGTTGGATGGCATGCCTGGTGGGCATGCCACTAGCCTTGCCTGCAAGGCATGGGCTGGAGCCGTGCCCTAGATGACGTGCTTGTGAGGGCAAGGCACTAACCTTGATGAGTGGTGTTGGGGTGTGCATGCATATGCGCAGGCGTATGCACAAGGGAATGCGCATACTTGCACGTAGGGCTGCGCACGGCCAGTAGCCTCCATGGGCGCTTGCTGCGTGTCTGGGCATGAGCCAATGCATGCATGCAGGCTAGTCATATCACTATCCTAACCCTCTAAGAGCTGTGTCAAAGTGTGGTCCCGGGCAATCCTCCTACGGGTTGTGACACCCCCTATTGTCATTTGAAGCCTAGCAACATCTTACTAGACGAAGATTTGGTTGCACATGTTGCTAATTTCGGCATGGCCAAACTCTTAGGCGATGGAGATTCTATGATCTAAACCATGACTCTTGCTGCTATCGGTTATATGGCACCAGGTGATTATCTAAAACTCGCATATCTATCTCTACTCATATAAATATACATAATATGTGTGTGTGTGTGTGTGTGTGTGTGTGTGTGTGTAGGTAGTCTTTGTGTATAATATTGATATGTTCACAATCTATGTTTTTGTTTGGATTTTTTTCAACTATTAACAAAACTTGAATGTATGTGCTCATGATAAGTTGTAATGTTATTACTTAATAGAGTATGGATTGGAAGGAATTATTTCTACAAGAGGCAATATGTATAGTTACAACATTTTACTCATGGAAACTTTCATAAGAAAGAGACCTACGGATGACATATTTTCAGAAGAAATGAGTTTGAAGAGTTGGATAGAGGAATCATTACTAGTACTTTCGGTGACTGACATTATTGATGACAATCTGTTGAGCAATGAAAGTGATGATGCTTCCATGGAGGAGCTTTTATATATTCTATTATGAGATTGGCTTTGGATTGCTGTGTAGAGTCACCTAAACAAAGAATTAATATTAAAAATGTTTCAGACACACTCTGCAAGATCAAACTGAAGTTTCTTCAACATCATACAAATCAAGGAAATTAACGTGGGAGCATGAAGGACTTTGTTTAAGATTGATTCATGCATGTGGCTTCCCAAATAAAATAGATTTGTTGGGGCTACCAAAAAGATATTGCCTGTTATCGTTGCTATATTGTGGCAGTAAGTAGACGATAAATTATATATCACTAGAAATGGTGTGGTTCATAATTGCATGACAACTTAACGTGATACGTTAGATTGTAAACTTATTTTTATTATTTTTGTGGTCATAAGACTTCTAAGCAACAAAGAGATTTTATAAAAATAGAGTTATAAAATGACGTTGTTTCATGTAATACGTTAAATTAAAGTTTACGATAAAAAAGACTTTATAATCTGATATACCACTGTTGAACCCAAGGTTTCAAGTTTTGTGTAATTATACATCTACACATGGATTTTGATGATAACAAATGAATTCAAAGAATAAAGGACTCTCAAGCTCAAGTTATCTACACAATGGAGTCAAGCACATCAAGAAACCAAGCATGAGTAAGAAGGGAACAAGTTCACATTAAAGTCATAGAATAATGTTGTAAATCTCTTAAAAATTTGAAATTAGGATTAAGGCTCAAAATTAATATTTTATCATAAAGCATTAAAATTCATTTTCCACATGTGCATGAATTTTTTTAAAGTTAAATTTGAAAATTTTGAAAAATGATTTATTGTCATCTTTCACATGGGCATGACATGATTAAAGGTTTGAACTTTGAAAATATTAAAGATGATTGCTTGTCATCTTTTATTTGAATATTTCAAAAGTGATTGATGCTTTTCTTGACTTATGCAAAATGAAGATGTCCTTATTTGAAAATTTTGAAAAGTAAAGTGTGTTCCTTTTGTCATATGCAAAAAGTAAAAGATTAGGTTTAATTTTTTTGAAAAGCAAAATGTGCTCCTTTTGTCATATGCAAAAAGTAAAAGATTAGGTTTGATTTTTTTGAAAAGCAAAATGTGCTCCTTTTGTCATATGCAAAAAGTAAAAAGATTAGGTTTGAATTTTTGAAAAGTGAATGATGATGTCTTTGACATGTGAATTTTTTTAAATTTGAATATGAAGTCTCATATGCCTATAAATAGATCATTTGAGAGCTTCACATTCACAACACCAAGAGCATACAACATTCATTCAAAACTTTCATTCTCTCTTCTCTAAGCATTGAGCCTTAACCCTTGTTCATTTTGAGAGATATAGTTTGTGCTTGTATTGTTCTTATTTCACTCATTGATGAGTGTTTTCTGATAACCTACCCACTATCAATTCTTGTATCAGTAAAAGGGTGTGTATAACCCTTGTACGTGTAGAAAGTGTTCTACACAAGGAATCGTTGAATCACCACGTGTAAGGTGATTGCAAGTGTAGAGAGTGTTCTACACGGATCCTTTGTAGCGGTGTTGTTCAAAAGTGTAATAGGTTTCTATCTCCACCTGAAGGAGGTTGAATAGTGAATTCAGGGATCCTCAAGGGGTAGCTTGAGGCGAGGACGTAGGCAGTGGGGCCGAACCTCGTTAACATACTGAGTTTGCTTTTCTCTTACCCTTACTCTTTATATTCACCCCCCTCTTGTGTTAGTCATCTGGGCAACAATTGGTATCAGAGCTAGTTGACCTGTACTGTTCATACAGGCAGATCACTCATCGGAACTCTCGCTTGT
This sequence comes from Carya cathayensis, assembly GCA_011037825.1. Taxonomy (NCBI): domain Eukaryota; kingdom Viridiplantae; phylum Streptophyta; class Magnoliopsida; order Fagales; family Juglandaceae; genus Carya; species Carya cathayensis. The sequence continues at coordinate 78,022 of QGSO01001009.1, forward strand.
GACTGTGTCACCGAAGCAAGACTCTCCGACCATTGGTGACGGTGCACCGGTAGAGACGATGGCCGGCTAGTCTGGTAGGTACAATTGTTAGGTGACATAGGTGCGGCCTATGATCAGTAACAATTGGTATCAGAGCTAAAGCTCTGTTATAAGATTAACTATCTTTTGAGTTAAGATCTTATGGCTAACATTGCAGCTTCATTTGGTGAAGGTCAATCTAGCAGTCAACCTCCTCTCTTTTGTGAAGACAGTTACTCGTTCTGGAAAGTTAGAATGAAAATATTCCTTCAGGCTCAAGGTCGAGAAATCTGGAAATGCATTGTAAATGGACCTTATATTCCAATAAAAGTGGTTGATGGAGTAAAGGTCAAAAAGGAAGAAGAAGAGTTTAATCGTGACGACGATAGGCTTTATACTTTGAATTTAACTGCTATGAATTTATTATATGATGCTCTTAATGGTAATGAGTTTAATAGAGTAATGACTTGGGCTACGACAAAGGAAATTTGAGATAACTTGGAAGTTACTT
>QGSO01001010.1:0-41864 GCA_011037825.1 Carya cathayensis
GCATATGCAAGTAGCATTCGAATAGCTTCTAATCTTGCGACTGGTGCATATGTCTCATCATAATCGATTCCTTCTTCTTGATTGTAACCTTGGGCTACAAGTCGAGCCTTATTTCTAGTAATGACTCCGGACTCATCTTTCTTGTTTCTAAAAACCCATTTTGTTCCAATAATAGTATGATTTTTGGGTCTAGGAACAAGTGTCCAAACATCATTTCTTTCAAATTGATTAAGCTCTTCTTGCATAGCTAGAATCCAAGATTCATCAAGAAGTGTTTCATCAATATTTTTAGGTTCAATCTGAGATAGAAAAGCAGTATGATTGCAAATATTTCTAAGAGATGATCGAGTGCTTACACCTTGTGAAGGTTCTCCCAGAATTTGTTCCACTGGATGATCTTTCACAAATTTCCACTGTTTGGTTGCATCTTGTATTAAATTTTGATGATCTTTCCTGATGTCTCCATGTTGGACTTCCTCTATTGTATTCTCTTTGTTGAGATTGAGACTTTCTGTATTATTTATACCTCCTGTTTCTTCATCAATGGATTTCTTGGAGAGTAGAGAATTAGATTCATCAAATACTACATGCATAGATTCTTGTACAGTCAAAGTCTTTTTATTGAATACTCTATAAGCTTTACTATTTGTAGAATACCCGAGAAAAATACCTTCATCAGATTTTGCATCAAATTTGCCTAAATTATCTCTGTCATTCAAAATAAAACATTTGCATCCAAATACATGAAAGTAACCAATGTTGGGCTTTTTCTCATTCCAAAGCTCATAGGGGGTTTTATCTAATTTAGACCTTAATATAACTCTATTTATAACATAACATGCAGTACTTACCGCTTCGGCCCAAAAATAACTAGGCAAGTTGTTCTCATTAAGCATTGTTCTTGCCATCTCTTGAAGAGATCTATTTTTCCTCTCTACTACCCCATTTTGTTGAGGAGTTCGAGGAGCAGAAAAATTATGCACAAAACCATTTTCATCACAAAAGTTTCAATATTTTTATTAACAAACTCTTTTCCCCTATCACTTCGGATACTTGAAATAGTATAGCCCTTTTCATTTTGAATTCTCTTGCATAACTTGGTAAAGGCATTATGTGCCTCATCTTTATGAGCAAGAAAGATGACCCAAGTATATCTAGAGAAATCATCAACAATAACAAATGCATAATATTTTCCTCCTAAACTTGCAACTCTATTTGGTCCAAAAAGATCCATGTGTATCAGTTGCAAGTGGTCTAGTAGTGGAAATATATTTCTTGGTTTTAAAAGAAGTTTTTGTTTGTTTACCAAGTTGGCATGCATCACAAATTTTGTCTTTAAGAAAATTTGTCCTTTGGTAAACCTCTCACAAGATCATTTTTTGAAAGTTTGGAAATAAGTTCCATGTTGGCATGACCTAGTCTTCTATGCCATAACCAATTAGTTTCATTTTGTGCTGAAAAACAAATAGCATCTTGTGAGGTAATTTCTTCAAAATCGATTGTATAAACATTATTGCTTCTAAAAGCAATAAAACAAATATTACAATCATGATTATTTAAAATAATGCACTTATCCATTTTGAAAGTAACTGTAAATCTTTATCACATAATTGACTTATGCTCAAAAGATTATGTTTTAGACTTTCAACAAGTAAAACATCTTCAATTATGAGAGAAGATTTATTACCAATTTTACCTATTCCAACGATCTTCCCTTTCGAGTTGTCTCCAAATGTCACGTGTCCTTCTTCTTTAGATCTTAGATCAAAGAACTTAGTCTTATCTCCCGTCATGTGTCTTGAACATCCACTATCTAAAAACCATTTGTTTTTGCTTGTGGAGGACTTCATGCATACCTATAAAAACAATTAAAATGATTTTTCTTGGTACCCAAGTTCTTTGGGTCCTTTATTTATTAGTATTAGAAGAAACAAGATTTTTAGGTACCCATATGGCCCTAATAGTCATTGTATGCTTTCTTCTAATAGGACAAGCATGATAATTATGACCATTTCTATTACAAAAATTGCAAATAGCATGTGGCATATATGAAGAACTTGAGTGATTATAATAGTATCCCTTTTTGACAAAATTATTACGAAAAGAATTTTGAATATTAGACTTTGATGTAGAAGGATTATCAAAGAAGTTTTTATAAGGTTTGAATTTTTGTTTTGGCATATATCTCAAGCCTGCTTTGTCAAAAACACATCTTTGACTACCAAGAAGTTTTTCAAAATTTCTTTTTCCATTCGTAAAGTTTTCAACAATATTTTCTAAATCAGTTTTCTTCTTCTTCAACTCAAGATTTTCATCTTTCAAAACAATATTTTCTTTTTTTAAAATATCAATTTCGTTTGTTAAAGAAGAATTTTTCTTTTTCAAAGCAGTATATTTGATACCCAATTTTTCAAATTCCTCATATACCTCTTCTAAAACATTTTGCAATTCTTCATATGAAGGATTTTCAATATTATCAAAATTTGTTACCTCAATGTCATCTTTAGCCATAAGACAGAGATTTGTGATTCTTCATTGCTTGCTTCACTATCTGAGCTACTTGAATCATCATCCCATGTAGCTTTCATTGCTTTCTTGCCTTTGTTTCGATCTTTTTTTAGCAGAGGACAATCTGGCTTGATATGACCAGACTTATTGCATTTATAACAAATTAAAGTATCATTTTTACCTGAATCTTTCTTGGAAAACTTTTTGAAGGATTTCCTCGGAGGAGTTTTATTTTTCTTTAAGAATCTCTGAATTCTTCTTGTTATCATCGCAACTTCTTCATCTTTATCGTCATTTTCCTCATCTTCATCACTTTCACTTTCATGAGGAACAGCTTTAAGCGCCAAGCTCTTCTTTGGCTTTCCTTCTTCTTCTCCTCTTTTCAATGTGTACTCATGGGTGATAAGTGACCCGATGAGTTCATTCACTTCGAGCTTCTTGAGGTCTCTAACTTCAAGAATCGCTGTCACTTTTGATTCCCAACGTTTTGGTAGAGAGTTGAGAATTTTTCTTACCATTTCCACTTTGGAATAAACTTTGCCAAGAGCTGTCAAGCTGTTTATGATGTTAGTAAAACGAGTGTGCATACTAGAAATAGATTCATCATCATTCATCTTAAACATTTCATATTCATGAGTAAGAATATAAATTTTTGATTCCTTAACTTGAGAAGTTCCTTCATAAGTAACTTCCAAGTTATCCCAAATTTCTTTTGCCGTAGCACAAGTCATTACTCTATTAAACTCATTACCATTGAGAGCATTATATAATAAATTCATAGCAGTTAAATTCAAAGTATAAAGTCTATCGTCTTCACGATTAAACTCTTCTTCTTCCTTTTTGACCTTTACTCCGTCAACCACTTTTGTTGGAATATAAGGTCCATTTACAATGCATTTCCAGATTTCTCGACCTTGAGCCTGAAGAAATATTCTCATTCTAACTTTCCAGAATGAGTAATTGTCTCCACAAAAGAGTGGAGGCCGACTGCTAGATTGACCTTCACCAAATGAAGCTGCAATGTTAGCCATAAGATCTTAACTCAAAAGATAATTAATCTTATAATAGAGCTTTAGCTCTGATACCAATTGTTGCCCAGATGACTAACACAAGAGGGGGGTGAATTGAGTTGTATTTAAAAAAATAACAATTATAAATCAAATATACAATATAAAATATAAACAAAATATGAAACAACAATAAATATAAAGAGTAAGGGTAAGAGAGAAGCAAACTCAGTATGTTAACGAGGTTCGGCCCCACTGCCTACGTCCTCGCCTCAAGCTACCCCTTGAGGATCCCCGAATTCACTATTCAATCTCCTTCAGGTGGAGATAGAAACCTATTACACCTTTGAACAACACCGCTACAAAGGATCCGTGTAGAACACCCTCTACACTTGCAATCACCTTACACGTGGTGATTCAACGATTCCCTGTGTAGAACACTTTCTACACGCACAAGGGTTGTACACACCCTTTTACTGATACAAGAATTGATAGTGGGTAGGATATCAGAAAACACTCCTCAATGAGTGAAATAAGAACAATACAAGCACAAACTATATCTCTCAAAATGAACAAGGGTTAAGGCTCAATGCTTAGAGAAGAGAGAATGAAAGCTTTGAATGAGAGTTGTATGCTCTTGGTGTTGTAAATGTGAAGCTCTCAAATGATCTATTTATAGGCATATGAGACTTCATATTCAAATTTAAAAAGATTCACATGTCAAAGACATCATCATTCATTTTTCAAAAATTTCAAACCTAATCTTTTTACTTTTTGCATATGACAAAAGGAGCACACTTTGCTTTTCAAAAATTTCAAACCTAATTTTTTACTTTTTGCATATGACAAAAGGAGCACACTTTACTTTTCAAAATATTCAAACAAAGGCATCTTCCTTTTGCATAAGTCAAGAAAAGACATCCTAATATTCAAAACTCACTGTGATGATATCATTTAATATTTCAAATAATAAATCATGCACATGTGAAAGATGACAATCAATCATCTTTAATATTTTCAAAGTTCAAACCTTTAATCATGGCATGCACATGTGAAAGATGACAATCAATTATCTTTCAAAATTTTCAAATTTAATTTTCAAAATATTCATGCACATGTGGAAAATGTATTTTAATGCTTTATGATAAAATATTAATTTTGAGCCTTAATCCTAATTTCGAATTTTAAGAGATTTACAACATTTCTCTATGACTTTAATGTAAGCTTGTTCCCTTCTTGCTTATGCTTGGTTTCTTGATGTGCTTGACTCCATTGTGTAGATAACTTGAGCTTGAGACTCCTTTATTCTTTGAATTCATTTGTTATCATCAAAATCCATGTGTAAATATATAATTACACAAAACTTGAAACCTTAGGTTCAACATTATTAATTTTGTAAAATTTAAACTTGAAAATTATTTTTTAAAGATCATGGAAAACAACCTGCAAAAAAACTCCAGCATAGAAATTTACCAAAAGAAAAAAAAATGAAGAACTTCGTAGAAAATAGAGAGAAATATATGCTAAAAAAAGCATCTAAAAGTAATTCGATTCAGTTAAAAGAGTTAGCTTCATTTGGTAGTGATGATTTCACTTCTTTTGGTGGTGATCAAATGACTATGTTAATCGATGAACATTCCAATGATGATGTCCAACATATAAATATCGTTCAAGACTTTAGTGTTGTACAGAAAGTGTCAAAGAGACAACGAATTTCCTGCATTGATGTTAACATCGTTGAACTGGCTTCATCTTATGAAATGTGTTTCTCCTGGTATTGATGTCAGTGTGGTTGATTCAGAGGCAAATTCATCATTTAATAATGTAACGGATCGTTCTGATTGTTAGAGTAATTCTATGAATTTCCTGACACGTAAATCAGCAAATACGTACATAGATGAAACAACCATGTTTAATCAACTTTTGATTCAGCAGATTTTCTTGAAATTATTTTTTCATCTTTCTTATTTAAGCGGCCTTATATTCTTTTTCATAAAAATTTAGGAACATGCTATTTAAATAGACTCCATGTGTTGTTCGAGAGGAATCAAGTTTTGAAATAATATACCACTACCTTGAAGGGGTAAGAAACAATTATAAAATTAGTTCATTCTTCTGATTCTATTATCAACTCTTGTTACTCTTCCAATAGTGTCCTTAGTCAGATCATTCAAAGAATTTGACGAGTTTATGCCTATTGTCTTGTGTTCATTTTTGTAACTTAATAGGTGAGGGGCATCACCGCTCTACTAGACTTAGACAATTATTGCAAACCGTGCCATTTAAAACATATTCGTTGTTACATGTGACTTGTTGCAGATATTGTAAAGCAAAGCAATTCTATCATGAAACAAACGAATTTTACTATGCTAATAGGACAATTTCTTTTGCCACAAATGATGTCCATGATCAGCTTTATGATCTTTTTACCTCCAACTTAGATGAATCCGTGCATTTTAAGACCAATATTCAAACTTATAATAATAAGTTTACTTTTACATCTTTTGAAGTTAAATTTGATAGAGATTTTTGTAGACAAAATAGAGGAATTTATATATTTCGAACTTAGGGACAGATCTATCACTATATCAATGATTTAGTCCCTTTAAATGGTCATCCTTATTATCTCCAATTTTATTTCTATAATACCGAGCATGAATAAGAAAATCGCATTTCTAATTCAAACAGAATGAATCTATCAATTATAGCTCAACTCATGGATATTTTTCGCATCACTCTATATTCTGTATTTTTTCGATCTCTTGGTGATTTTCCAGATTTGAAAAAGCAAGTAATCCGTATAAAATCAGATGCTGGCTTAGATCAATATGTATTCAACGCCTAACATCTTCACAAGTTGCAGCAATATGGATTGAAAATGAAGATGTAGATCAGGTGGGAGGACGGGACATTTTTGTCTTTAATCATACTGGTGGAAGTCCTATAGTTCATTATTATTTTGACTGCTATGATTCACTTCAGCATCTGTTGTTATTTCCCTTTAGCGATATTGGTTGGCATCAAGGCATTCAAATGGTTAATATAGAAAGCACATTAATATGTAATGAAACAACTCGGTTAATAGATTCTCAGCAATCAATGTCAGCCGAAGAATTACTTATGAAAGAACAACAAGGCTAGTATGTAGTTTTAATCTTCATATTTTGTATTTAGTTTGTAGATGTCTAATTTTATAATAATTTATTCCCTTCAACTTTTGTAGCATTGAACAAAAAAGGAAAGGATCTAATTGTTTCATATTATGAATATCATTACTACAAATTACAAATAAAAGAAAATTTTAGATCAATTTTGTTACTATCTAGTCGTTTATTGCAACAATTTGTTGTTGATATATTTGTTAAGATTGAGACATCAAGATTAGATTATTTTCATAGAAAACAACAACATATTCGATTTGAGTTATGTCAAAATATTGTTGATACCATTACGCTTAAGGAAATTACTGTTTTTAATGTTGGAAAATGGATTATTCTGCATTTGTCTTTTATTGGAGGTCCAAGAGACATGCAAAAAAGATATATGGAAGTAATGACTTTATTTCAGTATTATGGTAAATCAGACATTTTCTTAATAATGACGTGCAATCCAAACTGGTAAGAAATTTTAAATGAATTACGTCTACATAAGGAGACTTAGAATCGTCCTGATTTGATTGTTCGAGTCTTCCATACAAAATTATAAGAATAAAATGATCAATTATTCAAGCGGCCAAATATTTAGAAAAGTCTCAGCATATGTCTATGTTATTGAGCACTAAAAAATAAAGCTATCATATGCGTAGCTTTTAGTTATATTACATAGAGATTGAAAACTATATACGCCTGAATCTTTGATGAGATTGTATCAACAAAAATATCTGATAAAAATACAAATTTGCATTTGCATAACGCTATTGTCAGGCATATGATACTTGGACCGTGTTGAGTGTTGAATCCACCAAATGTCTGCATGAAAAAAGAAATAGTTGTTGCAAAAACGATTATCCAAAAACCTTTACATCAAATACAATTGTTGGAAATGACTGCTTTTCAATATATAGACGTTTTGACAATAAAATTACTGTTAAATTCTGATGCCATAATTTGGATAACCGTTAGGTCGTTCCATATAATCGATATTTGGTTGCAACATTTGACTGTCACTTTAATGTCAAGATTTGTTCTACAATAATAATTGTCAAATATCTTTATAATTACATTTATAAAGGTTATGATTGTTTTTCTTTCAATTTGGTTTTTGAATAAAACAATTATCAAATTTATGAAATCCAACAATTCTAATCGGCCTGATGAATTGCTCCACCTGAAGCTATATGGAATATATATATAGATTCGTTATTAATGAAATGTATTCAATAGTGTATAACTTATATTTACATCTTGAGGATCAATACTAAGTGGATTTTCGAGCGCATGAAAACTTAATCAATGTTCTCAACTCTAATTTGTCTACAAAATCGATGTTAACCGAATTCTTTGCATTAAATTGAGTGGATGACAATGTCAATACGTTTTTGTACAAAAAGTTCACAAAATTTTATGTTTAAAGCCAACAATACAAAATATGAACTCCTCAAAAATAGAAAACTATTATAGGTTGAATTATTACGACAAATCCATTTGAATGTGAGAGATATTATTTGAGGATATTGGTAAATCATGTAAGATGCCCTTTGCCGTTTGAAGATCTTAAAATAGTTGATAGTGTTGCGGCTCCAACATTTTGTGAAACAACTATTATGCATGGTTTGCTAGCAAAAGATAGTAACTTAGAAGATTGTTTATATAAATATCTTTATATCAAATGACTTTCAACTTAAGATGGCTATTTTCAACTATATTGATTTGTTGTAATCCAACAAATTTGAGAGAGTTTTGAAAACGTTTTGAACAAAACATGTCAATTGATTTTAGTCAACTGAAGATTCTTCGTTGAGTATAGAAAATGCAAGCTTTGTGCTCTATCTCTTTTACACTTGAATCAATGGGGAAAAATATTAATTCGTTTCACATTCTTGATGACAACATTTATCTTAATGAAGATGAATATGAATTTAGGGAAATTGATTATGAATTGGCTGTCCAAATTCCATAAGAAGATATTGGTATATCAAAAGCCATGAATAGTGAACAACGACAAGTCTATAATTCAATGTTAGAAAAGATTTTTTCAAACCGAACTGCTACATTTTTTGTTAATGGCCCTGATGGGACAAGAAATACATTCCTGTACAAGGCACTTCTCATCACAATAACATCAAAAAAATTATTAGCACTTGCAACTGTTTCATTTGGTGTTGCTACATCTATTCTGCTTAGAGGTTGAACAAGACACTTGTGCTTTAAGATTCGTTTGGATACTGGTAAAAATAGCACAGGTTGTGTCAGTAAACAAAGTGCCACCGCAAAACTATTGTGTGTAGTAAGGTTAATTATATGGGATGAAACTCTTATGTCAAGAAAACAAGTCATCAAAGCATTAGATAAAATGGTCCGAGACATCAATGATTCAAAATTAACATTCGACGGAAAAGTTGTTATTTTTTGTGGAGATTTTCGCTAGATTTTACCTGTAGTTCATAAAGGAACAAAATAAGAACAAATTGATTCCAATTTAGTTTATTCCTATTTGTGACCTACATTGATCAATGCTCTTTTGATTGAAAATATACAAGTAAGATTGAATCTTGTTGTTTTAGAGTATGTGTTAGAATTGGGCAACGAAATATCACCAATCACATTTGATGAAATCATAAAAATCCCTGATAGCATGCTTGTTCCCTATAAAGATAAGTATACTTCTTTGGATCATTTAACAAGTGTTGTTTTTCATGATATTCAATAAATGGTTCAGCTATGATGAATCGGGTTATATTAACACCAAAGTACAGTTATGTTGATGAAATAAATGCACTACTAATTCATAGGTTTCCTGGTGAGCTTAAGCGACATTATAGCTTTGATGAAGCAATAGATACATTTGAGCAATCAGTTATGAATGATTTTTTAAATACTCTAACTCCAAATAGACTTCCTCCTTATAAATTGTTATTCAAGAAAAACTATCACATCATGTTGCTTAGAAACATTAATATTTCAGAATGATTATGCAATGGAACACGTCTAATTTGTCGGGGTTTTGATAGAAATATCATTGATGCAGAAATTGCAGTTGGGCATGATAGCGGGAAATGAGTGTTTATTCTAAGGATCACATTCTTACCAAGTGTTGATAAATATAGTAGATTCTCATTTAAATGAATTCAAATTCCTATTAAATTAAACTTTGCAATGAGTATAAATAAGTCAGAATGGAAAATATTAGATTTTATTAGGATATATTTGCCTCAATCTATTTTCTCGCATGGTCAATTATATGGGACTTTATCAAGAGCTAAAACTGCATCTACAATAAAGATTTTAATACGGCTAGTTTTAATTGAACAATCTGAAAAAAAAAACTAGACAAAAAATATTGTGTATATAATATTATTAAAATTAGCATGTTTAGATTAATGTTATACAGGTAACCAAATTCAGTTGTATAATTTGACTTCAACTATTTAAACAAAATTACGCATTTAATACAATTCTCTTTTCTGTATATTTAGTATTGTGTTCTTTAATTTATTGTGTTATTTGATTCTCTTTGAAATTTTTTATTTAGTATTGGGTTTATTATAATTATACATTTAATATCTTTGTATGTGAACAATTTTAAAGATGCCGACAGTTTATATATCGATAAAAGATATCACTCTAAGTACAATGAATTGGAAAATCAAAATGATCGTGGTAGAAAAGTCACCCAAACGAATAGACTAATCCTCACCAATGAAATACCAAAGTATAATATTGATTGATCAAGAGGTATAGTATTTATTTTTATCTATTATTTTTTGTTATTTTTAATGTACTAAAAACTGGGAAGGGATTTCGTTATTTTTGCATCCTATTTATTTATTTATTGTTACTATTAATTTGTCGTGTCTTTTGATGTTGGATTTTTAAAATCTTTTCATACTATATAAATGTTGATGATGTTCCGTTCATTTAGTTCTGTTCTTATAACACATTTTAAAAAATATTATTCTTTTAAAACTGAAAAATAATTTAAAATCAAACAAAATTATTATACTCAATTATTCATTACAATTTTTTATTGTAAATTATTTGTTACAATTTTTATACTATATAGGGAAATTGACTACAAGTTATTAAATTTGATAAAGATATTGACTCACGAGATGATACTTTGCACATTTTCCTGTCATATTACAGCAGAAACGCATATGTGAGGCCGTTGGATCCGAAGTATATATTGAAACACATCAATATCAATTGATCTTAAATTCTATAACAATAATTGAGGAAGTTCTAGATGATGAAGAACAATTGAAGCCACCAAAGTACCAACTCATTCGATTCAATGAATTAGACACTTACAAAAACTTAATTGCAGAAATAGATAATTTACTCCTTATTGTAGAATCTTTAATTATCAATACATTAAAAGTTTAAATCTTATTTATCAAATATTTTAGCTGTTGCAATTCATATTAAACCATGTAGAGAGATAACTTCAACGCATGGACTAACAACTATTTAAGAAATATATGCTATTGATCAAAGGTAAAAATATTTTTTTGGTTATTCACTCTTTTACAATTATGTTTCAGTCTTAATTTCTTGCATAATATGTTAATTTTCATTTTATTCCAATTTCGTAACTTAAACTCCATATGTTTGACTATGTGAGGTCAATTTGTGCAAGATGAATGCAAAAAAATCTCGAAAATAATTGGGACTAGTTATACTTGGAACAAGGATAAGAGTTGGTTCTTATAATGACATTTTTAATAATTAATAATCTTATATTTTCTTTTATATCGTATATGCTTGCATTAATCATAATCTCTATTTCCAATGAATGATTATCTCTTTTATTACGTTCGAAAAGTATATTTATGATCAATCTTGTTGTTCCTAAGGCAACTTTATTGCAAGAGTAGTAATTATCACAAATAAGTCATTATTTCTTAATACATTTATATTATATACTTAAAATATAAGTTTCAGACCACTTAAATATTGAAATCTCCATTTTTTCTTTATTATGTTACATTTGTTTTATGAATTTTAAGGGCAGTGATTAATGATTTATTACTTGAATGTATTATTGCAAAATGCTTGAAATACCCATTTACATCTCTATCTTCTGTTGGTATTCAGGAAATAATCAAGAATTGTGATGTTGCTAAATTGATCAAAAGTTTGCAACCCATGGCGATAAAATCTGATTCGTAGTAACAAATTCAAATATTTATACAATCACTTTATCTAAAAAATTGTTTCGAATATAATACAGAAAGCAAAATTTTGGATAAAGGCGAAGATAATTGTGGTTGACTTGTGCCAGCTATTTTTTTACATGTCATGTATTGGCAGTAATAAGGGAACTGTGTATGATTACAATGATAGTTTCTTTTATTGTCATTGCAAATACTAAAACATTTCCCAACCATAGTATGTTTCTTACAAATTTTTTATTTGATAATTTATGTGACAAATTTATTGTATAATTTTTATTGATTCTAACTTAAAATAATATTTCCATCAAATTTATAGTTGTCGAGCATATATTGAACTTGACAATGGTATAGGAAGACTGTCTACTGTTATTTTTGGTGAAGTTGTAAAAGAAACATTTGGTTATTCGGCAGTTGATCTTATAAATCATATTAGCGAGATATGTTTTCTTATTTTCCATTGCTTATTGTTGCAAGTAAAAAAGTCTATCTTAAAATCTTTGACATATTTACTACATTATCTATAGGTACATTGAGGTTTATATTAGAAAAAAAATTATTAAAAGCAAATTATAACAAAAATCATTTTAATTGATTTTTATATACTTGTTTGTTATGCTAGTTTTATTTTTATTTATAACATGCATAGCAATTTAATTAAAAACATTGCATTCTAAGATTTGTGTTAATTTACAATACGTCAATTTCCAGCATATAAGTTCTTTAAGTTTTTATTAATCATGCAAGACTATTAAAAATTTACTTTGCAGGAACATTTGCCATATATTGAATATATTGTAGTACAAGTTTCACAAAAAGAGTGGATGATTATGAATCCCATGGTTTGTTCTGTGCACCATGTTTTTATAGAGAAAAATAAAGTGGTAGATTGGTTGGTGAAGATAGGGGCTTCAGGATCAAATTTGGTATGTATTCGCTTGGCAGAGATTCCCTGAGTGCTGAGAGTTTTAATTCATATGGACTATTCAGGGATGCCTTCGTTACGTATAAGATAGTTTTTGTCTTTATTTTATTGTTCAGATTTTTGTATAGGGTTGTTTATTTTGGTTATTGTCTTTTATGTTTAGATTATGATTTGGTTATTGGTTAAGTTGTTTTTTGATATCTGGAATGTTTTTTATTGAATATGTGTAAATCCCAAGTGTTCTATTTATTACCACGGTATTCCTTTGCTGTAAGCGAAGACTATCAATAAAATTGAAGTATCATCCTCTTCTCTAAAGAAAGAGTTGATGATTCAACTTTTTGTAGACCCTAACAGACTCAACCAATAGTAGCACAAGAATTTCAATTTCGTATCTATTGATCTTGTACAGGATGACACAAAATAATGGATCATAGTATAAACATCAAATGACTCATATTTTGAACTAATGTTTTTGTTAGACTTGTATTAAACTTTTCGCAGGCAACTTTGCTAAAACTATCGATGTTATAAGTATGTATTATACTATGTTATCTTTTGAACTAATGTTTTTATCTTCTAATCTATGCAAGCATGTAATTATTGTACTCTACTTAACTATCATTATTTTCAAATATTTGTTAGAATTCACATTTTTTCCTCTATGTCTTAAATTATTAATTGAAATCAATTTTTTTATGAAATATATATTATCTTTTTAAAATAATCATTTCACCCAATTAGTCAATCCTATCCTAGTATGTATATGTGTATATATATATATGGGTCCCAAACACCTACGTGCCCAAATAGAAACTATATTCACCATATCAAAACAAAAAAGGTCCTAAATGCATGGATTTCACGACGTGAAAAATAGATGAAATAATTTCTTTTTTCTTTTGTGGAAGGTGAGAATGATTGTATAATTTGTACTCAAAAGATCAAGTAGTGCTTGGTGATCTAGGCCAGAAGTTCTAAATTTTTGTTCTCTCAACTATATATATGTGTGTGTACACGATTAAGAAAGGCGATGAGGATGATCATCATGTAGGTAGGATTAGTGGGATATTACACCATGCACACATGCCTAAAGCTGGGCGGTACGAGGAGCCCAACCCAACTGGATGGCCCATTGGCCCATTAGTGGCCCCCGACCCAAAACTAAGGTCGACCCATGGTGACAATCGTGCAAGAAATCCCAAAAAGCAAGGTAGGAGGAGACATGTCGCCCTAGCACTCCCCTATGACACTTAGCCTCAAAGAACCTATGCAGGCACGTGGGCGGGAAACGCGAGCCCATGATCTTCTGATAGCAAGTAAAGAGAAACCTAACGGTGTACACCTATAGGATAAAAGGGACAAGAAGCCATGTTGCATTAATGACTCCGATCCCATGACTACACGCGGTATTAATTGTGCCACCCCAAGAGCTATGTCGTATTAAATGATTCTGAATAAATGAAAAGTTGATGGGACATATACTCCTAATACAGGGTATAGGTGGTCCCCCCTAAAACCTAGTATAAAAGCAGATCCCAATGTATGAAGAACTCTCTCTTATTCCTTTACACTCTGGTGCAAACTACTTAGGAGATACTAACTTAAACATCGGAGACTTCCAGGCCTCCACCAAGGCCCCTGACTCTTTGTATTTTTGTATGTGTATAAGTGATAGACCAAAGACCTAAGTTGCTAGAACTGGGCCCAAAGGTATACGAAACATAATTAACAATGGCACCGTTTGTGGGATCCTTATATACTTCACGTGTCCTTTGTATATCTATGACAACCCGTTCTCAGACAACTCGCAGACAAGAAGAAGAAATATCGACAAACATGGAAGCAAGACTCGCAATGATGTAGTAGCTGGTAGGGAAGCTAACTACCGAGGTGGAGACCTTCCAAAAAGAGAATGAGACTCTCAAAGGAGCCACTAACAAACTAGAGAATGATACAGAACCAAGCAACAACGAGCACGTGGGGTCCTAAAACGCTAGAAGGGGAGGTAACGCGAAGGAAGAAAGAAAGAGCATGCAGGACGAGCTGCATAACCTCAAAGGAAAATACGAATAAATGGTGAGAAACATTGGTACATCATCTTTAGTAGACCAACTGCTCACTAGCATGGGCCTGCCCTATAGCAAGGAGTTGATGGTTGTTCCTTTACCACCAAAGTTCCAAGTTCCCCTCGTGGAGATGTACAATGGGACCAGAAACCCCCTTGAACACCTAGAAACATTCAGGGCACACATGACCCTGCACGGCTTCTCAGAAGAGGTGGCTTGTAGAGCTTTCTCACTAACCTTGAAGGGGCCAACAAAAGTATGGTTTGGATCCCCGACACCTGGGTCCATAGACAGCTTTGGGGAACTGGTTCACCTGTTCCTCACACAATTTATGGCGAGTAAGAAAAGAAGATGCCTCGTGACTTATCTCCTCACCATCAAGCAGAGGGAGATAAAAGTCTGAAGACATACCTGACCAGGTTCAACAATGAATGCATGATTACAGATGACCAAGACAAGAAGATAACTTTGGTAGCACTTATAGGAGAAGTGTGACTCCGATCCCTGTTCATGGCAAAATTGGCAAGGAGAACTCCCACCACGATACGAAATTCATAGACCAAGCCAACAACTTTATTAACACCGAGGACACACTTTGGGCCTTAACCAAGCCAAGAAGGGAAGAAATGGAGTAGGCGAAAAAGAAAAGGAAGGCATCAACTAAAAGCCAGAGAAAGGACCACGCGACATCAGGGGAGAATAAGCCCCTACGAGAGACCTGGGGTTTCAATTTGACCGGCCAACGCTTACCATCCAAAAAGACGACCATCAACCCACCCAAGAAAACAACTACCAGAGTACCAGTTGCCGCTATTGCACCTAGCATCAATCTGCCATTCAAAACACGGAAGATTGTCTTTCCTTTAAAGATGAGAGAGAGCAGATTGATCTGCTGATGCCACGGTACCCACCCGTTTGGAGGCCAAAGCAGGAGTGGAGAAGGAGATAGTAGGAAAGAAGTGCTGATAGGGCCAACAAGCCAAGGAGGGAAAGAAGCTTGAGACAAAGGGGAGATGTGCAAGGACCTCAGCCTAACTGCCCTTGAGCGCCACATTAGTAAGGGCCACCGTTGGGGGAAATAGAATCATTGTAGGTGGATTTGCTGGGGGGGCACAACCTCATCTAGTCGGAAGGCCCACACTAGGCAAGCGAAGTATCAAGAAGTGTATTCGACAGAGTTTTGCCCCACCAAGTACAGGAGAAACAAACTGAACCTCATTATTTCCTTTAGCGAAGACAATGAGGAGGGGCTCCTCTATCCACACGATGACACCCTGGCGGTGAATATGCCGGTCACCAACTTCACCACTAGGAGGATCCTTATCGGCAACAGCAGCTCGGCATACATTTTGTTCTGGGAAGCCTTCACCCAAATGGGGATAGATGCCGCTCGACTCCAACCAGGCCCCATGCCGTTAAAGGGCTTCTTTGGGAGCATGGTCCAACCAGTTGGGACCATCATGCTGTTTGTCTTGGCGGACAATGCCCCTTGTACGACTTCTGTCATGGTCGACTTCTTGGTGGCAAAGGCTCATTCATCATACAACATCATAATTAGAAAACCCACCCTCAACTGCCTAAGGGCAATGACATCAACCTACCACTTGAAGATGAATTTCTAACCTCTCAGAGAGTGGGAGAAATTCGAGGAGAATAGGTCTTGGCATGGGAGTGTTACATGTAGGAACTAAAGCCCAAGGGTGGTTGGGTGCATGACCTCTGTCCTCTGGCTGCTTAAGAAGGCAAAGCCGAATGAACCACTGGGGGTGATCCCTTTGAGCCTGAGCTTCCTGGAAGGGGTCAAATATGCACCTCCCATGAAACCTTGGCAAGTCTTCGTCAACGACTCATCCTGCTGAGCTGAAGGGGAGTAGGGGTGCATATCGTTATGGATGGAGGGAATCTAGGCCCTCGATGGGAAGGCCCTTAGGTGGTCATCACCAACAATCACCTAGGCTTCTATTGGCTTCGAGACTTCCAAGGGAACGAGCTGCCATACCCCTAGAACACCAAGCACCTACAAAAGTTTTATTGCTAAAAGTTTTATGATTTTTAATTTACATTTCCATGTAGACGGCATAAATCCTATTAACAAAAGTAGGACTTTTTAGTAATAAGACATGTAAACTCCCCATCACCATCAGCGTAACCTCCACGAATGTTATCACCATCAACGTAATCTCCACCAACCTTATCGTCATCAACGTAATCTCCACCAACATTATCTCTATCAACGTAATTTTTATAAATGTAAATCTTCATTAGTGAAATCTCCAACAACTACCTACCTCCTTGCGAGGCACTTGAGGGATGAGTTAAGCCAAAGGTTGCTTTATCCCTTTCGCAATTGAGTGCAAGCTAGCCCTCGGCTGCCCGATACCTACCTCCCTCGTGAGTGTCAATAGGCAGAAGCGAGTCCAGTCCCAAACTGCCCAGTAACTGTGATACCCCGTTTTTTCATGTATTTTCACTGAAAGAGTATTTTAATTTAAATAAAATAATAGTTCTTTTATTTTAAATTATCAGATTTTAATTAGATTTTAATTGTTGTTGAGTTTAAATTACTGTTTAATTTATTTTAGCTTGTCTTTGGATGTAAAATTAAGTAGTTAGTTTTTATTAGTTATGTTGAGGCAAAAATGAGTTGATTGGCATATTCTTGTGAAAACCTGTGTAAAATAGTGTTGTAACAAGTGTTGAAGCGAAGAGGATTGAAATGTGATGATCAATGGTCAAAACAGGGGTCACCGCTCGACTCTCGCTCGACAGGGCGCTCGAGCGAACTCAAGCAGATTGGACTGCTCGACTCTCGCTCGACACATGGCTCGAGCGAACTCAAGCAGATTGTACCGCTCGACTCTCGCTCGACACATGGCTCGAGCGAACTCAAGCAGATTGCACCGCTCGACTTTCGCTCGACACATGGCTCAAGCGAACTCAAGCAGATTGGACCGCTCGACCCTCGCTCGACACTTGGCTCGAGCGAACTTAGACAGATTTCGGTGCTCGACCTTCGCTCGACACTCCGCTCGAGCGAACTTAGACAGATTTCGGCGCTCGACCTTCGCTCAACACTCCGCTCGAGCGAATGTTCCAGATGACTTAAAACCTAGGGTTTTAATGCGCCTCATTTGAGTGGTACTATAAATAGAAAAGCTTTTCTGCTGTTCTAGGGTGGAGAATCAGAGCAAAAACCCTAAGGGCCTCCAAGAACATTTAGAGCAATCTCTCCCCCACTTGATTGATTCTCTCTTGGATAAACACATCTCCACCACACTACATTCAACATCAAACTTCAGTTGAGTCCATTGGAGTGGACAAGTTCGTTGGCCGGAAGAGTCCGGAGCTGCTGGTGATGCAGAGATCGAGAGGTTCTCGTGGGAAGCTATAGAAAGGTCGGAGTTCCGACACTACATGCGTGTAGAGATCGAGTGGGTCGCTCGTGGTGTTGCAAGCCAAGTTTAGCTACTACAAAGGTTTTGTGAGTGTCTCTAAATTGGTTGTAACAAACTAAATTTTCTATAGTGGATTTGAGGTGGTGTCTTACACCCGGAGTGGTTTTAGATTTTGAAGACGTTCTTCAAATGAGTTTCCACTCCGTGAACAAAATCTTGTGTTGATTATTTATGTTGTTTACTGCTTTGATTAATTGTTGTTTAACTATCTTTTTAAAAAGACCATAAAAATCGGATTACACCTATTCACCCCCCCTCTAGGTGAAGTGTTGTGTAGAACCACTGCTTTTTCAATTGGTATCAGAGCGGGTTCACTCCGCTAGGATTCAGTTCCTGAGTGTGATCCTGCCGTAGTGGTTTTAAATGGATAGGTCTCAATCACTTACATCTCCACCATATTTTGATGGAAACAACTATGCTTATTGGAAAGTTCGAATGAGAGCTTTCTTGAAATCTGTTGATGAACGAGTATGGTTTTCCGTAACAAATGGTTGGACGGAACCAAAAGTTATTGTTGATGGAGTTCAAACTCCCAAAAGTGTGGAAAATTATTCCAGAGATGAAATAAGTGAATGTGGCTGGAATAGCAAAGGACTGAATGCAATCTTCATGGCTGTGTCCCAGGAAGAGTTTAAACGAATATCAATGTGCCAAAATTGCAAAGAAGCTTGGGATATTCTTGAGATCACTCATGAAGGTACCAAGGCTGTAAAGAACTCTAAGCTTCAAATGTTGACCACTAGCTTTGAAGAATTAAGGATGAAGGATGATGAAACATTTGATGCTTTCTATGCCAAGTTAAATGATATCGTCAACTCTCGATTTAATCTAGGGGATAGAATTCCTGAGAATAGAGTTGTGAGAAAAGTTCTCAGATCTCTTCCTGAGAGATTTCGTCCTAAGGTCACAGCTATTGAAGAAAGCAAGGACGTGGACGCTATGAGAATAGAAGAGTTGGTGGGCTCTCTCCAAACATATGAACATACTCTTCCAGTAGACAAGAAGCACAAGTCCATAGCTCTCAATACTGTTAGAGAGGAGTCAGATGAGTCATCTGATGATTTGGCTATGGATGACAAAGAATTAGCATTCTATGCTAAGAAATTCAGGAAAATGTTTGTGGCTAGAAATAAGAAGAATCAGAGTTTTGAAAAGAAAAAGTTTGAAAAATACAACAGAGGCTCGAGTTCAGGGAACAAGGATAGAAACTCTGAGAAGCACACTAGAACAAATAGAGACAAGGGTCAGTCTAGTGTGCAGTGTCATGAATGCCATGGTTTTGGACACATTCGGCTGGAATGTGCAAACTACAAGAAGGCAAAAGAAAGGGCAAAACTGGCATCCCTAAGTGAGAGCGAGTCGGAGTCAAGTGATTCCTCAGGAAACTCTTCTCCAAAAAGAAATCTGAATTACATGGCATTCACTGTTTCGGTAGATAGCAAAAGTCAACACAGTGAAAACGTGTCGGATGAGGAGAACTTGTCTGAAAATGAATCTGAGTATGAAGAAGAGCTGCAAGAAGTATATGAGAAACTATACAAGGACTGTGTCAAACTGAGGAAACTCAACAAAGTTCACATTCAAGAGATAGACCTCATCAAACAAGAAAATGAAGAGCTTCAAGGGAAATTAACTGAAGCCATTGCTCTAGCTGATCAGTTTAAAATGAAGAATGTGAGTTTGGAAGATGAGTTAAAAGCTCAAGAAAGTGAGATAACTTTGCTGAAGGAAAAACTGAAATCCTTCTCCAATGGGAAGCAAAAATTGGATGAAATCCTAAGCTTTGGAAAGCTTCCGAGTGACAAGAGTGGATTAGGATATTTGTGTAGAACCACTGCTTTTTCAAGTTATTTATTATATTTTAGCTTTACGTTGTATTTAAAATATTTTCTTGGTTTTATTGCTTTCAAAGTTGTTTTCGTTGGATCAGTTGTTGGACTCCAGAGGTGAGGATTGGACCTCATTTCTTTTCCTCCATCTTTTCTTTTCTCTTTTTCTTTTCTTCTTTCCCTTTTTTCTTCTTCTTTTCTTCCTTTTTTCCCTTTCTTCCCCGTGTGTGCCCTGCTTCGTTCGGACTCTCTCTCTCTCTCTCTCTCTCTCTCTCCTCCCTCACGCCGTTTAAGTCCAGCCACCCAGAACTGCCGCCGCCAGCCACCGTGCGGCACACCACCCCCACCAATCTCTTCCCCTCTCACCGGTGAACCACCCCACAAATTTCCACCGCCATCCGAGCCGCCGTTTAGCCGGAATAGCTCCTCCAAGCCAAACGGTTTTTGCTCCGATTTGCTGCCGTTGCTCCACCTCCGGCCACCATCTCTTTACCACTTCATCACCGACTCCTTGCCATCCTAAACCACCAATTTCCGGCCTCGATCCATCACCGGATCAGCCCCCACGAGCTAGTTTCCGATTTGGGTATTTCAGCTCTCCTACCGCTATTTTCGCCGCCATCCACGACCAAACCTCACTTCCTCTAGCTTCATAAACACCTCTAAGCCATTCCTTATCAATCCCGAGTCTTGGTTTGTCCCCGTTCAAAAGTGGGTATTTTACAACCCACGGCCACAGTGTATTTACACTGTTACGTTGCTTTCGCTTCACCGTTTGCTGCTCGCCGATCCTTCGAAAATTAGTATATAGCGCTGTAAGTATTTTTCAAACTTTATTTTAGATTTAAATATATTATTGCTTTTACAATAATTATTTGTGACTGGTTGGTTATTCCGGATTGAGTCTGAGGAGTCGGGGGTCGGATGGATTTGAGGACGGAGTTGCTTATTTATTTGTTATGATTGTTTTGAGAATTGTTGGTTAATTGGTGTCGTATCATTTGCATTACATTGTGCACGCATATGCATGTGTTAAATATTGAAAACTGGGTTTTCAAGCGAGAAACGTTTTTTGGTATATGTGAACGATTGGATTGATGGTAGAGTCCCGCCTGCGATTCCCGCCTACAGTGCTCTGATGGTTTGGTTAATGGGCCATTTTCTGGAAAAATGGCGAGGCTGGTTTTTGGGCCATTTTCTGGAAAAATGGCGAGGCTGGTTTTTGGGCCATTATCTGGGATAATGGCGAGGATATGTTTAAAGGAAATATTTTGAGCTAAATGGGATTTTGGCGTGCGTGGTAAAAAATGTGGATTTTTGGGACATGTGCATTTGACATCCTTTCATGCATATTGTTGTAAAGTTTAATATATTTTTATCTTGTGGCGTTTGGAATATTACTTACCTGCGGCACCATTTTTGGTATCGTAGATTTTGATGCAGAGATTGAAGAGGAGGAGGTTGAGCCCAAGGAGGTGGCTCCGCCTAAGTACTAATTTGGAGTGCTGATCTATGGATAATAATTGTAGTTGTTTTTATGATATGTATTTGGTTTGAGATAGTGTTGAACATGTAATATTTTATTTACGCGTGTTTTAAACTGGTTTGTAATTAAACAAAAATTCTGGTACTTAGTTATACGACTTTATTATCCGCTGCGTGGTTTTATTTTGTACACATGTTGCATGTACACACACTTGGCACTTGGCGATGGAATGTGTGACCCGTGTTGTCATCATCTTTACATCTCGATTTCCATGTGTCCGTACGTGGGAGTTGGGAGCGTCACAAGTGGTATCAGAGCGGTTTTGCTCTGGGTAAAACCACATGTCCCGTAGGTGCGGTACCAGAAAGTTTTTAAAGTTGTGTTTTAAAGGTTTATTTTATTTGAAGCTTCGCTTTTTATTTTATTTGAGTTAGCTTGATTTTAATTATTTTATGTATTTGTTTGTTTTATCATATGCTATTTATTTTATTGCTATTTGGTTTTGTTTTTGTGTGGTTTGTTTTGTCCGATATTTAAAGAGGGTCAGAGGTTGTGTTATGGCAGGAAGATGGTAAGACCACGAAGGCCTTTTGGGGAACCTCAGGTTGATTTACCAAGAGGTGATGGAAATTCGCCATGGCTCGAGCGTTAAACCGATTGACGGAACATTTGCAACGAGGGGAGCAAAGTAGAGAAGCGCAAACTGGAGAGTTAAACCGATTGATGAAATATTTGCAGCGAGGGGAGCAAAGTAGAGCGGTGCAAGCTGGATGCACCTATGAGCGCTTCTTAGCGCATCGAGCCCCCGCTTTTACAAGAGAAGAGGATCCACTTCGAGCTGGAAAGTGGATCAGGGATTTAAAAAAGGACATTTGAAGTCTGTGGCTGCACGGAGGCACAACAAGTACTTTATGCAAGCTATTTATTACAAGGTACTGCTTCGGAATGGTGGGAAACAAAAAGGGAAATGCTAGTGTTGGAATTGAGATCCTTTGCCGCTGTGACTTGGCAGCGCTTTAAAAAGGAATTTAATGATCGTTTCTTTCTCGCTTTTGTGAGACGACAAAAAGCAAGAGAATTTTCTAGCTTGGTCCAAGGGAGTATGACCGTGGAACAATATGCCCGAAAATTTGTAGAGCTTGGGCGATTTGCTACTCATCTTATCGCCACGGAGGAGATGCAGGCCGAGCGTTTCCAGGAGGGTCTGCGACCAGACATACGCAAAATGGTAGTTTGCCACCAGATTTCCATTTTTTCAAGAATTAGTTGATTTGGCCACTCTTGCAGAGCGTGAGATTAGTTTGAGTGTGGGCTCCCCTCCAAGTCAGAAGAGGTTGAATGTTGATGGTGAAGGAAGCAGTTCTGGGTCACCACAAAAGTTTATACAGAGGACATGAATCCGATCGTTGACAGCCTTCAGTGTGCGTATGGGAGGCGTTCCAGTTTGTGGCAGATGTAATAGAGCTCACGGAGGCGAGTGTCGTTTGGGTAGGAACCAATGTTTCGAATGCGGTCAGACGGGGCACTTTGCTCGTGAGTGCCCTAGTCGAGTTCAAGGAAGCCGTGGAGGTCGACGTGGTGGTAGAACTAACCAGAGGCAATTAGTTCGGGCTCGAATGTACGCAGTGACTCCTGGTACCGTTTGAGGAGGGGTTCTGGAGGCTCAGGATGCTGGAGTCATGGCAGGTATGGATCTAACCTAATCTTTCATGATGAATACCTTGTATGGTTTGTTTTTATATTATCGAGGCTTGAAGGAAGGGCATGATCTGGGTGAACTCTTAGGGAAGTAGGATAATTGAGTTCTTGGGTTCCGTGGAATTTATGAAATGGTCTATAACGTAGTAGGTTGTAAGATCAACAAATTTCAAGGATAGATTTTATGGAATTTCAACAAAGTTTTAAGGTTTCGCAGATTTTAGGAAATGATTGGTTATTATTTAAAATTTTAGATTTTGAGAGTTTCGGGAGTCGATTGTTTTGTTATTGGATATAAGTTCATCGACCTAAGAGCACTGACAATGGCCTAGCCATTGCCAAGTCCAAAATTTAGCTAGAATTTCTTCTTTTAGCTATAGTATCAAGTTTTAGCTAGATGAGTCCACATTGGACTAGCCATTTTAAAGGTAAAATAATAATATTATATTATATATTTTAATAATATATATATATATTTTTTTTATATTTTACAAATACATTTTCTGAAGCAAAACAGTATATATTTTATCAATTATATATACAAATACACTTCCTGAAGCAAATACAAATACACGACAAGTACACTTCGTAAAAATTTTACATATTTAGTAACCACAGAGAGATAACTCAGACGCACCAAAGATGCCATGGAAATCAGTCGAACAGATCATGGCCAGCCACGAGCACCCCTCCAAATAAAGGCAAGCTGTAACGTTAGTTCCATATATGCTATAGTGGTTGGGTTATCAAAAGCACATATCCAGGATGAGAATCAGGTTTGATTATCTTCTTATTGAATTAAAAACTGTACTCGCAATGCACACAACACATACAAAGGGCAGCATCACAATTGAAGAGTTACCCAAAATTCATCCACTATCAATTAGCCAAACTATCACACTAATGTATTTGATTTTTATACATAGCGCAGCATCACAATTGCATAAATTCAATTTGTATATTGTTACAAGTATAGACCTTGTGATGAGCAAAATCAATGTGGGAAGGATCAGATACATTCTCCATGAGGGTATCATAGCCATAGAACAGATCACACTGAATTGTCACCGACGAAAACTCAGGTTTACAAAGTCATCGGGCAGCGTACATAACAAAACAATTTTTTTAAAACATTCATCACATTCCAGTGATTTTTATTTTATTTTTTCAATTTGCAGTGAATTTTGTATTCATCAACTTTAATATCATAATGAATCCACATCCTCAACTTTAATCTAAACACCGTAACCTATTTCGTCGAAATACAAAGCCAGAGAAGTAGCATTATTAAGAGTCAAGAAAATTGGGTTGAAAACACTTACGGGAGGATTCAGCAGAGCTCGAAGCAAGAACTGCGCAGATCTGTAAAGCCCTAGAAACAAGAGGAAATCTAGGTCAGGGAAAGACGCGGAGAGCTCGAGATCCAGATTCTTTGTTTTCAGCAATTTAATTTTAGACCAGAACAATAGATAAATTAAAGTACATACGAATGAAAAAATACAATAGATAATTACCCAAACAGGGGCGACGGTAGCGTCGGATTCGTGGAGGAAGAACCGCCGGTGTGAATGGTGGAGCAAACCGATGCCTTCCAATTGTGGAGCAAGCCGATATTCGGTCAAGTGATTCGACCTGGCTGGGCAAAATAGGGCACGAAAAAATACTCAGTAAATCGGAGAAGAGGGAGAGAAGAGCGAGGAAGAGAGAGGAAGAGAGATTTACTGTCGACAGCTCGGAGACGACGGCGTCTGCTGGAGAAGGCAACCAGTGGACCTGATTTGAGGCTGCGGGACGAAGATGGCTGAATGGGGGGAGCACTTCATTCGGGAGAAGCCAAGAGGAAACCTTGTGGGATTTTGGGGAAAACGATAAACCGAGGGAAAGAAGAGAAAGCCGGTAGAAGAAAAACAATAAACTAATCTATGGACTCGGTACAGTAGCTCTTCAAGTCTGGCGAGGACCCAACAATTACTGTAGCATTTATGTCAAACTTTTGAAGTTTGACTAGGCCATTGCAGGTAATTATTATAGAAATGCTGGCTATTTTAAACGTGCATATGGCAATGGCGAGGCCATTGCCAATGCTCTACGGATTTTGGAAAAGGAATTTGGCTTAATTTAAGGTTATGGGATTGCGGATTTGAAGGACTGATTCATAATGAGATAGAAGTTTTAGTTTCGTAGGATTGGTGTACTAGTATGAATTATTTTGAAGATTGCTTAGGCTGTAACCATTAAATGGGATCGAACAAATTTGAATGATGGATATAGGAATTATCAATGAGAATATCTCTTTGGGGGATTAAAGGTAATGACCTAATTTATATATTTTTAGGATTGAAGATGTTGATCTAGTTCGTGTGTTTGTCTAAGGATTGAAAATATCAATCTATTTTGAAAAAATAATTATTATAGCTCGAGGTTATAGTGACAGGTTTTAGGTTGATTCATATCGAGTTTGGGGATATTAGATGGTGCAAAATTAAGAGATGATTTTTTTTGTTAATCTCAAGGACATAGATCTAGATGATGAATATGGTATGAATGAATCACTTGCAAGTTGGAGAAGTATTGGCTTTGTCTAAGGACATGTAATAGTTGTGAGTGTATGGACTTGGAGAATACAAAGTCCTTGTTTATTTTTTGGCTTGGAAGAAGTGGTTTGATAGGTATTAATTTATGAGGACATAGTCTTTTTGCACTTAGGTGAGTTATTAGAGTGCGCGCGGAAGCATGATTTTTGGAGATAATTAGGTATTCAAATTTTGTGCTGATTTTGGAGTAATTAGTGATGACTCGAAATTTCGAGAAGGTACTTGTAATTGGAGAGTAATATTTTGGTTGGGCAAATTATGCTTATTGATGGTTAATTAGAGAAGTGGCTACTAGGTTACCAAGGTGTAGTATACAATGAAGGTTTGGAGGTTATAGCACAGGAGTTGATTGAGGTTAACACAGTATTGTGGAAAGATACTAATTGTTGGAATTTACTTGGGTGCGGTTTTGAAGTTCTTGATGATATGGTGATCTCGGTTTACGTGGCCGCTTTAGGAGTTCTAGATGTGATGCGTCGCTGGGAGACTAGTGCGAATATGATGGAATTGCTTATAGGAGTATATTCTGGGGAGAGCTTTACTCATACTTGTGTGGAAATGGTTGATGGTATGATTTTCTCAAGTATGCTCTGAGTTGTATATTGTGCTGATGTTTGACCTTGCAAATTTCGAGGACGAAATTTATTTTAAGAGGGGGAGGATGTGATACCCGTTTTTATGTGTATTTTCACTGAATGAGTATTTTAATTTAAATAAAATAATAGTTCTTTTATTTTAAATTATCAGATTTTAATTGGATTTTAATTGTTGTTGAGTTTAAATTGATGTTTAATTTATTTTAGCTTATCTTTGGATTTAAAATTAAGTAGTTAGTTTTTATTAGTTATTTATTATATTTTAGCTTTACGTTGTGTTTAAAATATTTTCTTGGTTTTATTACTTTTAAAGTTGTTTTCGTTGGATCAGTTGTTGGACTCTAGAGGTGAGGATTGGACCTCATTTCTTTTCCTCCATCTTTTCTTTTCTCCTTTTCTTTTCTTCTTTCCCTTTTTTCTTCTTCTTTTCTTCCTTTTTTCCCTTTCTTCCCTGTGCGTGCCCTGCTTCGTTCGAACTCTCTCTCTCCTCCCTCACGCCGTTTACGTCCAGTCACCCAGAACCGCCGCCGCTGGCCATTGTGCGGCACACCACCCCCACCAATCTCTTCCCCTCTCACCGGTGAACCACCCCACAAATTTTCACCACCATCCAAGCCGCCGTTTAGCCGAAATAGCTCCTTCAAGCCGAACGGCTTTTGCTCCGATTTGCCGCCGTTGCTCCACCTCTGGCCACCACCTCTTTACCACTTCATCACCGACTCCTTGCCGTCCTAAACCACCCATTTTCGGACTCGATCCATCGCTGGAGCAGCCCTCACGAGCTAGTTTCCGATTTGGGTATTTCAGCTTTCCTACCGCCGTTTTCACCGCCACCCATGGCCAAACTTCACTTCCTTTAGCTTCATAAACACCTCTAAGCCATTCCCTATCAATCTCGAGTCTTGGTTTTTCCCCGTTCAAAAGGGAGTATTTTACAACCCAAGGCCACAGTGTATTTACACTGTTACGTTGCTTTCGCTTCACCGTTTGCTGCTCGCCGATCCTTCGAAAATTAGTATATAGCGCTGTAAGTATTTTTCAAACTTCATTTTAGATTTAAATATATTATTGCTTTTACAATAATTATTTGTGACTGGTTGGTTATTCCGAACTGAGTCCGAGGAGTCGAGGGTCAGATGGATTTGAGGACAGAGTTGTTTGTTTATTTGTTATGGATGTTTTGAGAATTGTTGGTTAATTGGTGTCGTATCATTTGCATATGCATGTGTTAAATATTGAAAATTGAGTTTTCAAACGAGAAATATTTTTTGGTATATGTGAACGATTGGATTGATTGATTTGGGTCAGAGGCACGTGTAGGGATGGTGGTAGAGTCCCGCCTGCAATTCCCGCCTACGGTGCATGCGGTGTAGGGATGGTGGTAAGCAGGGATAGTGGTAGAGTCCTGCCTGTGATTCCCACCTACGGTGCACGCCTAGGGATGGTGGTAGAGTCCCGCCTGCGATTCCTGCCTACAGTGCTCTGATGTTTTGGTTAATGGGTAATTTTCTGGAAAAATGGCGAGGCTAGTTTTTGGGCCATTATCTGGGATAATGGCGAGGATATGTTTAAAAGAAATATTTTGGGCCAAATGGGATTTTGGTGTGCATGGTAAAAAATGTGGATTTTTGGGACATGTGCATTTGACATCCTTTCATGCATATTGTTGTAAAGTTTAATATATTTTTATCTTGTGGCGTTTGGAATATTACTTACCTGCGGCACCATTTTTGGTACCGTAGATTTTGATGCAGAGATTGAGGAGGAGGAGGCTGAGCCCGAGAAGGCGGCTCCGCCTAAGTACTGATTTAGAGTGCTGATCTATGGATAATAATTGTAGTTGTTTTTATGATATGTATTTGGTTTGAGATAGTGTTGAACATGTAATATTTTATTTACGCGTGTTTTAAACTGGTTTGTAATTAAACAAAAATTCTGTTACTTAGTTATACGACTTTATTATCCGCTGCGTGGTTTTATTTTGTACACATGTTGCATGTACACACACTTGGCACTTGGCGATGGGATGTGTGACCCGTGTTGTCATCATCCCGACGTCTCGATTTCCACGTGTCCATACGTGGGAGTTGGGGGCGTCACAGTAACTTACCTCCTTGTGAGGGGCGATAGGTGAGTCCAGCTCTTGCGACAGCCCGACCTTCGTCACAGAGGAGAGCGAGTCTAGCCTCTCGACTACCCTACAACTTACTCCGACCTCTGCCATGACGAAGAGTGGGATCAGCACTAGCCTGACCCAATATTTACCTTTCTTGTGATGTCAACGGGCTGGAACAGGTTCAATCCCAAACTACCCGAACAACTTTCCTCCCTGTGAGGGTCGATAGGCAAGTCTAGCTCTCGTGGTGACCCGACCTCCCTCACGGAGGAGAGTAGGTCTAGCATCTCGGCTGCCCGAACAACTTACCCCGCCTCTATCACAGTGAAGTGCGGACCAACTGCTCAGCTGTCCGACACTTACCTCCATCGTGGAGTACCAAAGGGATAAGTGTAACACCTATGGCTGCTTTATCCCTCCTGCTATGGAGTGTGGGCCAGCCCTTGGCTACCTGATAACTTACCTTCCTCGTGAGCATCAATGGGCAAGAGCAGATCCAGTCCCAAACTATTCCATAACTTATGTCACCGTGGGGCTCTAAAGGACAAGATGAGCCTTAAGGCCATCTTCTTCCTCTCGCGACGAAGAGTGGGTCCAGCCCTTTGGCTACCCAATAACATATCTCGACCTCCACCATGATAAAAAGTGGGATCAATACCAGCTTGACTCAACACTTACCTTCCATGTGATGTTAACAGGTGGCAGTGGGCAAATAGGTGGGCAGACAACCCAACCTTCCTCATGTGAGAGAGCAAGTCTGGCCTATTGGCTGCTCGATCACTCACCCGTCCCCATCTCAACGAAGTGTGGACCGGCTCCTCAGCCATCCTACAAATTACCTCCCCGAAGGGACCAAAGGGGTGGGCTTAGCCTAAGGCATCCCTACCCCTCCCCCAGCATAGTGCGAGTTTAGTCCTTCAACTACCTGACACTACTCTGAGAACGCCAACTCCCACAATAGAAAATCATCTCCAACAATGGAACGCCATCTTCAACAATGAAATGCTAAACAAATAATGCTTCAAATCTCCGACGAAGCAGTCCAGGTTTTGAAAATTTGGCACTAAAGATGAGTTGTATTAACTTGTTTATTTTTTCCAGTGATGTGTTAAACTCCTCGGCCATGTGATGACTCATCCCTCCTCAAGGAGGCCAAAGAGAAGGGTTTAGCCCAAGGCATCCAAGTCTCTCCTCGTGGGATTTGGGCCCAATCTCTCAACAACACGACTTAACTCCCTAAGAGCTCCAAAAAATCGAGATTGTAAGACTACCTTGAAGGGTTAATCCTACTTATGGATTGTTCATACTACAAACGATGTCGCCCCTCACCCGATACACTCCCCCAAAGCACGTGGACGAAAAAAGTCAGAAAGCAAAGAAGAAAATGAACTCGAGAAGAGGTGAGGAATACACATGAAAAATTTCATTAATATTATCATAGAGTACAAGCAAAGAAAAGCAAAAAATACATTAGCATGAGGGGGGAGATATTTAGCTAGTAAGTTTACATTGCCGAGGTTGTTTGGGAACATGCTTGGGATCAGCTCTTTCCCTATCAAAGCACCTCGCTTCAACGTCGTCGAGTCAGGAGGGAGATCTCTCATTTCCAACGCCCTCAGGTCACTCCAGAGCCGAGTTCAGCAGCATGTGATCCCTCATTCTTTCCAAACTCTCCAAAAATGTCTTGACCACATAAGTAGGGAATCACTACAGCCTTCCATAGAAGAAAGTTATCCCAACCAAGCTTGACAAGAATGTATTTGGGTTTTTAGATAGTTAAGGGATTGCTATAAGTTTTTGAGAAATCCATGGAGATGTTGGTCATAGGTTCTTCGATACCATAATGAGAATAGAAGAGGGGATGAAAATATTATTATCTTGTTGCCAAGTTTTACATGCTTGTCATCTAGTTTATATACATGTGAACTGAGTACAATTTGGGCAAGGAGGATATAATATATGCATTAAATGATGTACAATTTGGTGTCAAATATTCCTTTCATGTAGATATTGTGTTTTTCTGTGGTCAATGTAAAGATTGGATTTCCTTTTACTAGTAATCCTTCTTTGTTAGATTTTTTATTTGTGGGATATTGGGTTGGTCCATGAATCATGGGATGCAAAGAGATTTTCAACACTGGTTGTCCACCCCGCCATTGTTGTCAAAACCAACCCGGTCCATGCCAAGGTTGCCAAAATACACCGGAGTACTAAGTTTCTGACCGCCTAGCAGCATCAATCATCACCCGAGGGATATTGGCCAAAACTTTTTATTTTAAGGCTTGTTCATTCGTGGGGTCGGCCGTACTAGTGGCTTGGGGTGGCGGATAAAAATAGTTTAAGGTTTTGGAAGGTGTAAAATTAAGTTTTACACAGCACATGATCATATCATAAATGTCTCTAAGATCTATTGCGCAATAGAGAGTAGAAATCATTTTTCTGGGATGGTAGAATTGTGCATGCACTTGTCTACGATCTGTTATGCAATAGAGTGAAGGCAAGGGTTCAAGACACCTCTTTCTTGGCTTGGTTCTCAACTCCTTGGACGGTTGAAGGCAACCATCCTGAAAGAATATTGTTTACCACCTGCCAACTGTTGTCAATTCTCCTCATTGTTTACCAACAATCTAAACATGACTTCGATGAATATAGATATAATTAGCTTCATCATTGTTAGTGAAACAAGTCAAAACAATATCTTGGAGGAAGCAACGTGATTGCAAGTTGCCTTAACTATTACGATTTCTCTTGACTTCAGTGCACTGATTCGGTGCCTTCTAATTTGCACATAGTTGGACTTCTTCCCTTCTTTATTTCTTTCCCTTTTAATTGTATTCTTTCCTTTCTTGTCAATATTCATTCTTTGTACATACGATGTAATCAAATGTATCAGTATATAAATGAAAGATTGCCAATGGGATTTGGTAAGTTGAACCAATACCATTTTTACAAACTCTTTCATGGTACCAGAGCACCTACAGCTCATGCCTCCAACATTCCTTTTTTTTTCTTTGTTCTTCATCAATGGATTCTGCTAACTCTACTTCTCCTTTAGCCTTCTCTCAACCAAACTTTTCTCAGTTAGTTTCGGTTAAGATGGATGGTACAAATTACCTCAATTGGATCTCCCAATTGCTACCTGTTTTGCACAGCAATGACTTGCTTGGATTTGTGGATGGTTCTGAGCCCTGTCCTGAGCAATTTGCATGTGACTCTGAAGGAAAGCTGACCAAGGCTATCAATCCTGAGTATACTTTTTGGAATAAGAAAGACCAATTTGTTTTGGGCTGGCTATATGCTACACTGATCAATAAGGTCCTCCCTTCTATTTTTGCATAACTTCCGCCAAACAAGTATGGGATTCCCTGGCCAAAAGATATGCATCGCACTCGCCAGCACATGTCAACCGTCACAAACGTCAACTTCAAACTCTTCAACAAGGGAGTGCCACTTGCACTGACTATTTCGCCTTAGCTAAGTCTATTGCTGATCAACTTGCTGTTGTCGGCAAGCCAGTGGGTGAGGATGATCTCCTTTCTTATGTCTTGAGTGGATTAAATCATGTTTTCAATCCTTTTGTCACTTCCGTCTCTTTTACCTTACGTTATGGTCCCATGAGTTTTGATGATTTCCAATCAAAATTATTGTCTTATGAACTCATGATTGAAAGCCAAATAAAGGCCACGGGAGCAACCGGTTTTTGCAATGCTTGCTGGAAAGAATCACAACCAAGGAAGTCCATTTCGCTATAAGTCAAATTTTTCTTCAACTTCCCTCCCATAAATGGACCACGGCCAGGCCAGCACAAGCCACCTTATTCTAAGCCACAACAACAACCTGTCAATCCTAATGAATCCTCTTCAAACTCTATGTCCAATGGCAACTCCTCTAATCGTACTCCATGTCAAATTTGTGGAAAAACAAGCCACCAGGCCTTGGATTGTTATCATCGTATGGACTATAGTTATCAAGGACGACATCCGCTAGCGCAACTTGCTGCCATGGATGCTCAAAACAACACTGTCCATGAAGAGGAGACTTTGTGGTATGCTGACTCAGGCGCAATACTAATGACATTGATAATTTCTCTTTGCAGGAAACATATACTGGTAAAGATTCGGTGGCTGTAGGTAACGGATCTGGCCTTTCCATCTCCAATATTGGCTCCTTCTCTATACCAACTCCACAAAAACAAATCTCCTTTAAATATGTGTTCAACTATCCTAATGCCATGATTAACTTGCTTTCTATCAATAAGTTTTGTGTGGATAATCAATGCTATTTTCTTCTAACTGACACTCATTTCTTTGTCAAGGACAAGACCTCAGGAAAAACACTTATGGAGGGACCAAGTGAAGGTGGACTCTATCCTAGCACGTTGAATAAACTTTCTCAAAATAATTGTCATGCAAGTGTAGCTCTCTTTGGGATCAAAACCTCTCTTGATGTGTGAAATGCTAGGCTTGGACATCCTTCGTCTCAACTGACCAAGCACATTATTTCTAATTTCAAGCTACCCGTTGTTGGGTCCTTTTTCCTAGAGTCCATTTTTTCGTCTTGTCAATTAGGCAAAAGTAAACTTTTACATTTTACCCAGTCTCCTAGAGTGTCTTTTAGTCCATTGGAACTTGTCCATTCCGACGTTTGGGTTTCTCCTATTTCTTCTTAAAATGGTTGTCGGCACTATGTTATTTTTGTAGACGACTTTCCTCGATTTACATGGATGTATCCTATCTCCACTAAATCAGCAGTTTTTCATTGTTTCATTAAATTCAAAATGTTAGTGGAAAATCTCTTCTCTTGCAAGATTAAACAATTTCAATTCAACAATGGTGGAGAATATACATCTAATCAATTTATTTCTTTTCTTAAATTCCATGGTATTCTTCACCATCTCACTTGTCCATATACCTCTAAGCAAAATGGGGTTGCCAAAAGAAAACATCGACACATAATGGAGATTGGATTATCCTTATTGGCTCAATCCCTTTCACAAAAATTTTGGGTCGACACATTTTCCATTGCGATTTTCTTAATTAATCGCCTCCTCACTCCAACTCTACAATCAAACTCCCCTTATAGTCTTCTTTTCAAGCGACCACCAGATTATTCTAAATTAAAATCTTTTGGGTGTGCTTGCTATCCTCTTCTTCGACCCTATAATTCGCACAAGCTCGCCTTCCGTAGTAAACAATGCATTTTTATTGGTTACTCTTCTAATCATCTTGGTTATCGCAGTCTTGATCCCATCTCAAAGAAAGTTTATTTGTCACAGCATGTTATTTTTTATGAGAAATTTTTCCCAACCAAGCATAAGTCTACTCTCGCTCCTCCACAAGGAAACTCTCATGAGGTAACTTCTACACTCTTTCCTTCTACATTGCCTACCCATTCAGTGCGTACTTCAACAGATTCGATGCCTATCTCACACGAGATTCTTGGCTCTTCCTCCACCTACAATCTCTCACCAAATTTAAATTTTGATCGTCCTAATTTTTCACCCCCCGATCTCATATCTTCCTCTCTTGACAAGATTGACTTGTTTACGTCTCTTCCTCCCACAAATCTCGAGCCCACCTCACGGCCTCTCTTGCCAACTTTAGACACCTCCCATCCATCTCCTTTAGACATCTCTCCCACCAAATATCACTCCTCAAATCACTCCATTGATTCCTCTTCATCACACATTAATTCTCTCCCATTGTCTCACCAAGTTGTGACTAGATCCCAAACTAGTTCCTCATGACCAAAACACTTTCCAGATTATGTCACAAACTATTCCACTAAACATCCCATAACCACCTTGGCCATAGTTCCCTTGCCTAAAGCACCTTTGAATTTTTCACAAGCTATTGTTTCTGCAGAGTGGAAGAAAATGATGGATGAGGAATATGCTGCTTTGATTGCCATTAATACTTGGACTATTTGTTCCTGCCCTCGTCATCACAATATTATTGGCTAAGGGGTTTAATCAAATTAGTGGCATTGATTTTTCAAAGACTTTTAGTCCTATTATTAAACCCGCTACAGTCTGAATTGTCCTAGCTTTTGCTGTGTTCTTTGATTGGGATATTAATCAATTGGATGTGCACAATGCTTTTCTTCATGGCACTCTTGAGGAGGAGGTCTATATTTCACTACCTCAAGGTTATGTTGACTCGTAACACCCCGATTATGTGTGTCATCTCAATAAAGCTCTCTATGGCTTAAAACAAGCCCCTCGGGCTTGGTTCAATAGGTTTTCTTAATGTCTCTTGGAGCTTGGTTATCAAGGCTCTTCCGTTGATTACTCCCTTTTCACTTATCATAAATCTGACATTCATGTGTTTCTTCTAGTATACGTGGATGATATTCTCATTACAGGGTTCGACAGCTCTTTTATCACATCCTTGGTTCAACAATTACAATCTGAATTTTCCTTGAAAGACTTGAGGTCTCTCCACTATTTTCTCGGCATTCAAGTTACCAAGGACTCTCACAGGTTGCACCTTCACCAGTCTAAATACATTTTGGACATCTTGGATCGTGCTCATATGGTTGGTGCTAAACCATATTCCGCCCCTTGCACCTCCAACTCCAAGCTTGCCGCTTTAAGTGGCGATCCTCTTCCCCATGCCACTGAGTATCGACAGATTGTTGGTGCACTTCAATATTGCACCCTTACATGTCCAGAGATTGCTTACTCCATTAATCAACTTTGCCAACATCTTCACTCTCCCACCACTACTCACTGGACGACAGCTAAACATGTTCTTCACTATCTCAAAGGTACAGTTGATCATGGTCTCACGTTCTTCAAAGGCACTATCCAATTAAATGCTTTTAGTGAATCTCATTGGGCGGGTGATCTTGATGATCGCCGCTCCACCACTAGTTTTGGTATCTTCTTTGGTCCTTGCTTAATTTCTTGGTATACTAAGAAACAACCCGTGGTGGCTCGCTCTAGCACAGAAGCTGAATATCGAGCTTTAGCAATGACCATGGCCGAGCTCTATTGGATTCGAATGGTCCTTAAAGATCTTCATATCTCTCTTACTATGGTTCCTCACATTTGGTGTAATAATCTCGGTGCTATTGCTCTTGCTTCCAATCCCGTTTTCCATACTCGTACAAAGCATGTTAAAGTGGATGTTCATTTTATTCAAGAGAAAGTTATTAACAAGGATGTGGTGATTAAATTTCTCTCCACGTATGATCAGATAGCCGATATGTTCACTAAGGACCTCACTTCTTCTCGGTTTCTATTTCTCAAATCCAAGCTCTTGGTTGGCCTTCCCCCCGTTCGCTTGAGGGGGGATGTTAGTGAAACAAGTCAGAACAATATCTTGGAGGAAGCAACGTGATTGCAGGTTGCCTTAACTATTGCGATTTCTCTTGACTTCGGTGCACTAATTCGATGCCTTCTAATTTGCACAGAGTTAGACTTCTTCCATTTTTTATTTCTTTTCCTTTTAATTGTAGTCTTTCATTTCTTGTCAATATTCATTCTCTGTATGATGTAATCAAATGTATCAGTATATAAATGAAAAATTGCCAACGGATTTTGGTAAGTTGAACCAATACCTTTTTTACAAACTCTTTCAATCATCTCATCAAGCATACTTTTTTTTTTTTTAACAATTGAAATATTCATATAAAATCGTTTGATTGAATGGATTGATCATTTAAATTATACTTGACCAAAAAATGATTAAAATAAACCAGAAAAAAAGAAGTAATTTCACACTCTGCTTTTCTTTTGCAACTTCTGTAATTCCTCCTAATTCCCCCTTCCTTCTCTCCCATCTCAACAGACATAGAAAAAATTATAAAATAAACAAAAATAAAATCCCATTTACGACAAATACTTTAGTATGATGTGATCAGTTGTGTGGTGGTCCAAGCAAAACCAATAGGCTCTCAGAGAGTAAAAGATTCAGCAGGAAGTTGAGTGAAATGAGGACTTTGGAGAGCCTCTTGAAGAAGCTCATGATCATCCCACGAATCACGATATGTCTCTAAGTTGATATCGGCATTTATTAAAGCCGAAATGCAGAGCTGCTTTCTCCATTCTTCTAGGTGTGGGAATCCAACATTATCTCCATATTTATCGCAATACTGCAAGAGACAGCAAAAAGGAATCACATTGCTACTTGGAATGCAAGCTAAAGCTAAAGAACCATTACAATCTAAAAATCCTATGAAATCTTAAACGATTCTAGCTATCTTGAGTGAAGTCTACATTATGACCTTATAAGACAAGGGTGAAGACTTTTTACCTCAAACTCTGCAATATCGTGAGTATTATGTTTTGGAATGCAAGCTGCGTCCCTTGAGCGATAGAACTCCTTAATGGACTGCATCATTTCATCCCTTGATGGCAATGTTCTTTTCCCAGATAGCAGCTGAGATATCCATTTTGCTTGTGATTCAAAGAAAGGGAATCCTATAAGCTGCACTATTACCACACATCACAAAAAAGCCAAAATATATAACTCTTTTGAAGGCTTTTGAAACATATGATCGATTGCAAAATATAAATATTATATTTTATCCCATAAAAGTATCCGATCTTTACCTTTCTAGGAACACCTATAAAAGAGAGAGAGGGAGCAAGAGAAGGAGGGAAGGTGTGCTCATACAAAGGACCCACTCTGTCATCATCTACATCAACTATCCCTTTGGTGTCAAGAAATGGGAACGTGTATGAATACCTACACACACAGCCCATTCGGAGCTTTTATTATTACAGAAACAGTGCAACAATTAAGCTTTTTTCTTTCCTTTTCCATGATAATATCTTGAATATGGTCATATTATATGTGATAAGGGACCACACAAAATTTTCAGTAGTTTGGTCATGGCACAATATAACTCATCATGACCATTAACATGGAGGTTGAGTAGAAAAGGCTACATAAAAACTTTGAAGTAGGTTGGTCATTGTACATATATAACTCATGATCACCATTAATTAATGGTGGGTGTCTTACCCTGTGCAGTATAAAATAGAATGGGCAATAACCCAAGAGCCGTCTACAAATAGAACCCTTCCATCTTCATGAAGTGTGTCTATCTGCATACGAAAAATACAATTTTAGATGTTGTTTGTTAACATGTAAAACAAAAAACTTGGTCGAGGAAGATGATCAAGTTAAGCAAGGCCAAACGAAAACTTTGGAAGGCAAGCACGGATACCTGTGGATGAAGATGCAAATTGCCATTTTTGGAGATGACTTTTGATAAACCTTCTGAAATTTTAAGAGATCTGGAGCTGAGGTGGACTTCCTTTGCCACTTCTAAAAGCTCCATTGATATATCTTGTCCACTTAAGGAATTTCCAACCACCACCACAACCTGAAGAAAGTAATATGCTTTTTGTGGTCATTTAAGTGAGCTACATGAATTAAAATCTCCTACTCTTAAGCCTTTTAAACGATCGAGCAATGATCTATGATAAAAAAAAAAAAGCATTACCTCATTGCGATATGGCTCGGGAGTCCTGTAGATATGACTATGCATCTGCTTCCTTTTCCACGCATCCATTCCTGTTAATGTCGATAAAAGCACGTAAAAAAGACAAAGAAACAAAAGAACATAACAAGAACCTGTAATATTAATTTGTCTCGGGAATTTCTTTTACTGTTTATTGACATGATGAGCGTGAAACAAATCATGAGTAGATTTTCTTTCCGTGAAAACTGACCCAGCTTTGACCATTTTGATCCTTTGGTTTGTGCATGTGTAAATGTGCTTTTGTGCAGAAGAGACAGAACGAGAAAACATTTCTCACATCATGCAAACGCACACCTTTTATGGTAGGCAACCTAGGCTTAGAGTAATGGCCAGTGGCCACAACCACTGCATCAAAAACCTCTTCCACCACCTTCTCTGTCTTCTTGATCTCTTTACTCTTAACAACCCATTTCAGATCTTTGCCAATAACACCAGAATAATCCAACATCCCCACATACTCCACCCTTGTGTTAAACCTTATCATATCCCTTAACCCAAACCAGTCACAGAAATCTTTTAGGTACAGAAAAAGTTCCCCATGGCCAGGGAACCTTCTCATGTCCCTACCTTTCTTGACCAAAAATGGAAAATCAGTAAACCCCATGATTTCCCTTGGAGATACGAGCCTCAAAGATCCATAGATACTGCTGTGCACCTTTAGAAAAGTGTTCCTTCCTAGAGGATCCTCGCCCTCCACGTTTGGTTCATACAGCCATTGCCCTCCAACATCATGGTTTTGTTCCAAAACCACCACAACATGCCCTTCTTTTCTCAGCTCCCTGGCCGCGACCAGCCCCGACGGTCCGGCTCCGATCACGCACACATTTTTGGATTGGTTCCTCTCAGAAACCATGGCGGCCCGGTCGAGAAGGTTGTTGGAATATATTTTGAGTAGTTTGGCGAGGGTTATAGATCGATCGAGCTTTGGTTGAAGATGTTTTTGGAGGTGTGGGAAATGTCTGGGGAGTGATGGGTGGATTTTATAGAAGGATTTTGTTCACGCAATCTAAGGCAAAGAACAAAATAATTAATAATTTTGGAAATAGAGATGGTTTGCTGACTTGGAGACACACGTGACAGATTAAAATCATGGTTTTTTGTTTTGTTTTGTTTGTTTTTTGTTTTTTTTTTTAATTTTGACGGATTTGTCGAGGTTGAACTAAAAGAGACATTTGGAATATTTAATGCTGAATTTGATTTAAGATTTCCAAATCTTATGAGTTTTGATCTTAATGGCAGTTTGATCTACATGCTGCATGGGCTGGGAACCACTTTCATGATGCCCCTGTAGTGGACAATAACATTGATATTGAAACTGAGAAATTATTTTTTCTTTAGCAGAACTTTGACGAATTTCGTGAAATCATATTAATTTGTAAATTTATTTTATATGTGTAATATCTTTGTATATGTAACAATTCTCTAAATAAATTACCTCTTGTCATCGGTTTAAATTTTTTAAACAAACGATAATTTAACATCATATCAAAATAGAAGTCTTGAATCTAACAAAAAAATCTATTTTATTGGATTGCATTTTCATTAATATCACCCTGTT
Organism: Carya cathayensis; assembly: GCA_011037825.1. NCBI lineage: Eukaryota > Viridiplantae > Streptophyta > Magnoliopsida > Fagales > Juglandaceae > Carya > Carya cathayensis. Next base: position 39,669 of record QGSO01001010.1, read on the forward strand.
GTACATTAATATTTCTTAATTTCTACCATCACTATAAGAATTAATAGGTTGAATGATATGATATCAGCTGTCATAATAGATCATGAGTTGAATATGTGATCTTTTGCAATAAGAGATAATTTTAGGTCGAAATTTGGGTCATAATTAAGCTCAATAGAGACAATTAAGTCTTAATTAAGAAAACCAACACCAAATCCATAATTAGATCGTTGCCCTTTATATCATGTCCTATATAAAGTAGTAGTGGAGGTTTCTTTGTTTTTCATTTACCATGAAAGTCAAAAAGATTATGATCTCGAGAATCTTATTATATATTTAAATTAATGTTTAAAACATGGATTAGTATGCAGCTTAATATCTATATATAACCTTATTTTCATGCCAACAGGGATCGGATAGAGAATATATATATATATATATATATATAATAATACCACCCACAGCTAGCAGCTTTTTGGATCCCAACGGTGGGAGAATGCCACTTCTTCAAGTCAAGGGAACATGAGCAATCATGGAACAGTTTGCATATTTATTCATGATTCAACACATCCAATATTTTCCTGTAATCATCTCGACATTTTCCTGTCAAATGGTATGCCTCCTTTTCCTATCTCTTCCGACACGATGTTGCTTCTTGATTACAACACATGAGAACAAAAAAGGGTGAAAAAGAATCAAAGGGAAAAGGAATATATAATATGATTTTGAGAAAAATCATGTTTTTTTTTTTTTTTGTTGGTATATATATATATATATGATTCAAGAGCACCCCAGAAAAAACCCATTTTATATATATTTAGTAAATAAATTATATATATATATATATTTATTTATAATATTCTATATTCCATTAATATATTCAGATAAAGAGATATTGATGGCCATGCATGTACGATCATCATCAATTTCATTTGTCGTGCAAGTATATATATATATATATATATATATATATATATATATAAATCCAACAACTTTCAATTAATAAATTAGTAATCGCAGTTATGATTTGTTGGTCAATCATATAAGAATATGGTTGGTAGTTGGTATAAATTTCAGACCCAATTCATAACAATGATGGATACTTAATTAATTACAGTACCCTTTTTTAGGTGCATGTGGCTTTCAAATTCATCTAATCCGTCGGCCGGGCAGGCATGCTTTATTTAGTAATTTACAATCAAGGCTACTTTTGCAGATCACAAAGAATTAAATGAGCTAGCTAGCTGGCCGGCCTGGCTACGTAAGCATACACACAACGTACGTCCAGATCACTTCAAACAATTAATATATACAGATATTTCCTTAATTAATCAACTACCGGCCAGCAGAAAATGGCAGATGATCAAGATTATTAATTAAGGCTTCGGGAATCAGTACGTGTGCAATTCTGTAAACTAAAATCATTAATTTGCATGGCCATGACAATGAATTTGTGGGAGATTTTGAACCTTACGTACTTACAGTGGGCGTGGAGATCATGATCATAATCTCCACGTACATTAATTAAAGAAATCTTGTAATTTGGGCAGTACGTAGTAGTAGTATTGCTTGGCTCACATACATGCATGCTGCATATTGCAAGGTTATATAATCCTATTCATTATCTTCATATTGATTATACTAGCTATAATGTGTGTCAAAATTAGGCTCAATTAATGCATGCATGGACGTACATGCAGAATCTATAGATTAATTGGCTGCATGCATGGTCGGTCTTATAAGTAATTGATCATATTAGCATGAAGAAGATGATGATCATCATATATATATGTGTGATATATTAAAAGATCAAACATTAATCTGTGATTAAGTAATTAATTAAGTTCGATCGGCCTAGCTAGCTGTTAATTATATATTATATAAAAAAATAAAAAAAACGCGGCATTGAGTATGAATCAAGCAATATGAGCTTATATGATCAAATTAAGCAGCTGGGAGGGAGGGAGGGAAGGCTAGCTAGCTAGGTCGACATTGATGATGGTTTGCACTCATGGGATTAGCTAGGCGTTGCATGCCCAATCATGCATGTTTGTTTACCAAACATATTACATATATATATGGTACTTCTACTACGTCTCATGATCTACTTCGCCAACGATTTTGATTTTGGATAATATAAATATAAATATATATATATATATATAGTCTCATAGTCCATCTAATACTCTCTCTCTCTCTCTCTCTCTCTCTCTCTCT